>BLFK01000134.1:3284742-3332155 GCA_014634185.1 Astreopora myriophthalma | reverse complement strand
AGGGGTTCCTGTCACAGTGCCTGTGATGTCTACCACAGCTTTGGATACGCCAACGTCAGTAACCTTCACGTTGTTATCTTCTGATAGCTTCCGTAAAAAGAAACGAAAACAACAGTGTACATAATTTAAATAAGGATTTGATGATTGCGAACTAATCTAATCTTGAGGGCAATATCTAAGAGCGGAAATGCAAAGAAATCCGCTGCTTGTTACCGTATTCTTGATCCAAAAGCTTTTTGTGTTGTTGTAGTTGTTGTAGCTGTTGTTGTTGTTGTAGTAGTAGTAGTAGATGTTGTTGTTGTTGTTGTTGTAGTTTGCAGCACACTGGCCGTTCAACAGCATGGCTTTGTCGATCGTAACTCGTAAGTTACCAAACGAATTTGCCGATGGAGGAGGTTATTTGTTACCAACTGTTAACTCTCTTTCGTACCGTAGGAAGCTTCAAATATGCAAGTGAAACTCACATTCGTTTGTGACTATTGCGGATTGGGGGTACTCGGATGATTTGTTAGCCGTCTCCTTTTAACTGAGACATGTTGCTAACACATGCAACGTCTCTTTGAAAAAGCTCATTCTTCTATTGTTGATCCCAAAACCGAGTAGGAGTAAACAAAAAAGACCCAGAAACCTACACCCTAATTAAGACCACCCCACGATTTGGCCGGGGCCACAGGGCTGTTTTTCAGTTCATTTTAATGACAATTGGTGAGTTATTTTATCCGTGATCACCCAGCATAACTTTCACTGATCTGCCACTGTTTCCTTCTAATTGTGGTCTAGGTCCTAGCGTGATATTCTTTAATTAAAGGCCACTCTCCCCAGTTATGGATCCTGCACGAACATGACGTGACGCAAACGATTTAAAATTTTACATACCAAAATGTTTTCTAGCTTGAGGTCTCTATGGACAATCCCTTGATCATGTATGTAATCCAGAGCATCGGTGATCTGTTTACCCCATCGACAAACTTCTCTGACAACATCAGGTTTTCCAACTTTCCCAGGACAGCATTCTGGGTTGTGGAAAATTTGATTCCTCAAGGTCCCTTTGCACTTCTCCATGACTAAAATAACTTTCTTTGCGTCCCCATCAATTTTTAGCAGTGACGTTCCGTAGAATTCTACGATATGAGGGTGCTTCAATTTTCTGAAATCACCGTTCAATAAAGGTGTTCAAGTCTAAATTTAACACTGAGGATGTTAGAGTAAAAAAACAGTTTTATTAGCCCGCACTGAGAACAAAAAAAAACCTTGAGTGCTCATGTTTTCCAGGGGATCCGAGGCCCAAACGCTTAATAACTTTCGGCGCGGCGTTCTATTTTCATCAGTTCGCTTCGAGACATTTACTGCGTACCCTGCCATGGCGTGCCAGTCGAGAGGCATTGAAACTGTTCAGAGAAACTTAATTTTAATCCCTTTTTGGATCATCCATCACTTACCTCAGAATTTCAACCTCTGCCATGATCTCGATTGCGTTTCTGGCATCGAGTGCCACTTTCCAGACCTTCAATGCAACTGGTTGGCCGTTTCCACTTTTAGACATCATTCCCTCGTACACATCGCCAAAGACACCACTACCCAGGCGGTCACTGTCTTTCCAGTCCAGTTCGTCGCTGCGGATTTCATTGCCACAGACCTCTTCGAATCCAAATATTGCAAGACGCCCTCGAAGGTCAGAAACTTCTTTCACTATTGGCCGGTAGAGCTTAAGTATTTCGCTTTTTCCACGAGTTTCATCTCTGAGTTGATTATATAACATCTTTTCAGCTCGGATCAGCTCTGGGATGCGGGCTTCGATCTGCTTAAGGCAGAGCTCAGCCTCATTGAATTGTTCTTTTACGAACTTTCGAAGATCACGGTTCTTGGCCACGTCCAGATATTCTGCTGATAGTTTAGTCATGAAAGCACACTTGTCAGCTTCGTATTGTTTGATTTTTGTTTGATCTGCGATCTTTTCTTTGATAGCCATGATGGCCACAAAAGGAGAACCAATCAACACAGTGACCAGACCAACAGGAATCCACAGTGGGCTCGTAATTCCAATAACGATCTTCTCGCGAACACTAAGACCCATCTTCCGGACAGAAGTTTGAGGGACAGTAGTGTTGTCGGCGGTTATGAGCGCACTCTGAAGATTCCGTAACTGCCCCTCCACAAGATTGAAGCGCTGTTGAAGGTGTTTTATGAGGGCTTTTCGAGCATTTGAGAAGACCTGATTATCCTCCTCCCACTGCTTAATGATTTCGCGAAGCCGTCCTGAAAGCGCTTTCGTGATTTCGTTTTCTGTGACTTCCCAGGATTCTTCAACCTTCGGGACTTCATCCAAGGTCCATGAAGTAAAGCGGTTTTTCACTTCTTCAGTCGAGAGATAGCGAGAAAGCTGCTGCGTAGCTCCTTTGATACCATCTTTCAGGTAGTTCTTAAGGTCCTTCATCACTTCGTCTTTCTGTGTTTCAATTACCTCCAAGCGACAGAGAATCTCCTTCATTTTTTGATGGACTTGTGGACCATCTTTCTCAGCGTTCCACACAAACGCTTTTGCTTGGAACATTATCCGAGAAAGAAGGTAGTCTAGCCACCTGCAAAAAAATATATTACTAAAGGTTTGGACTTTGTTGCTCGTTGTTATTGAAAGACGCATCGCATGATCAAAACGCTAGTTAAACGAACAAGTTTTGGAATCAACCCGGACGTCAAAACACCAACCGGAAGTCGATCTTGTCTCTTTTTCAGTGTGCAGGAGTTAAAAGAAAAGCTGGAAAACACGTTGTGTTAGACAGAAACGTTCCATCAAGCGAATACCAAACTTCCGGTTGGGGTTCATGATGTCCAGAAACTCAACGTTCTCGTTGCTCGCTAATGTAAGGTAGCTCACGTTTCGGGACGTTTTAGACTTTTTCTTATTCTAGTACGTATATGGAGGATATTACACGGTGGCGAAAAGATATGAATTTTACGCTCGAGTGGCTAGAACAATATCTCACGAGTGAGCGCAGCGAACTAGTGAGATATTGTTCTTGCCACGAGAACGTAAAATTCATATCTTCGAGCTAACGTGTAATTTTTTTTTTTATGATATAGACAAAAACGCATGAAAGGCGGGGGATGACGTCATCGATATCCTCACTAGTGAGGATATGGAAGATGCGCCACTGCGGTCCCGGATTTAGTTTCGTATGAATTTTACGAGTGGTGTCTTTCCCAGCAAAACACTCACGTCTATATAATAATAATATAAAGTACCATCAAATTTGTTGAGATGTGCAGTTTGTTGCAATTGAGGCTAATCTAAATGGAACACTATAGTCTCAGCGCTATCTCCGAGTGGTTACAATGGAGTTTAGGACTAGGGGTTGACTATAATTTCGTTTTAGATCAAGCAAAATGAATCCAGCTATACCTCCAGTGAATTTCTATTCGGCAGTCAATGCTCCTCAATACCATGGATTTTACTGCGTTTATCAAAGAGGAAAATTCCTCAGCAACGACACCATGGTTTTGCTTTAAGGTGGCTTTTTTGGTGGACATGTAGATGATCTGCGACTCAGGGTCAAGGCCCGGCCAGCAACGTTGTAGATTCTTGACTACGTGCTCCTTGACTTCTTTCACCTCCTCCTGTGGCACTTGGTCCCACTTGTTGCAAACGAATAGAGCACACTTTGACGACAATTGGCTCTGTCCCTCGAGGGATAATTTACTAACTTCTTGCAGCAATTTTTCGAGCTGTAATTTTAAAATAATTATGTTTAGAGGTTTAATTAAAGGTTTAGGATAATCCCAATGATGGACTTAAAACACAGGTTTATCGGATGGAATTCAATGCAGTGAGCCGTGAATATTCCGGGAAGAAATGGGCTCCAGTTTAGTTTGACAACTATAGCACTTACTCTATCTTTCTGAATTCCTCCAGCGTTGGCACTGTTAATGGTATAAATAAAGGCAAAGGCCTGGGGCAGATACTGCGTGACGATCTCGTCCATAATATCAGACTCCCCAACACCAGGGCTGTCAATTATAACTATGCCTTTCTAAAATGATATGGAAAGAAAAAAATGCGCTTAGCCGACTGATTTGTTAACATCATATTAGTAGTTTTAATGAAGTTTAGTTTTAATGTCAAATATACGAATTTGAAGAAATTTAAGAGGAGATTTTATTTGTTGCGGAAGACTAAGAATCGTTCTTGTCAATTGTTTTTCACTATACGCATTCAGTTTCTCGGGCCTTAGGATTGGATGCTGCATGGTATTCATACCAGAAAGCGCATAGTGGATATCGTCAGTTCTAAACTCTTTGGCTTACTATGTGCTAATAAGTACCTCCAATAGACTGTGAGGCCAAAATAGTTCAACCTTTTTGTAAATTGAGCCCTTCTCGCGATCACTCTTCACGTGGACATAACGGGAAATTTGCTGAAGGTAGCTCTTCTCGTCGCATACCGCGGTGGGATCAGTCTCTCGTAAGCGGATGACCTTTGTTGGAAGTCCAGTTTGTGGATCTTTGTCCTTAAAGTGTGCCACAATCCTGCGTTCTTTCCCAAACTTCACTTCACATATGGTAGAGGTTGTACTTAGTAGCGAATATGGAAGAAGTTCTTCTCCCAGAAGAAGATTTACCAAACTGCTTTTTCCGGAGCTGGTCTCACCTACAAAGTATAAATTTGGAATTAGTGCTCCCTGGTGAGAACCCTGAATGGAGATTAATTTCACATGTGCACTATATTTTTGCAGTAACATGCCTCTTTCATTACTCGAATAGAATAAGTTCACGCAGTCATAACCGTCAGTTCAGTTACAAAGCTTTTTCTCTCTGGCAAATTCTTTGAGATGGCCTTCCGTATAGATCATCACGATGTAAAACAAACAAACAAAAAATACCTGCCACAAGAAGGAAGTATTCCTTGCAAGACAGTTGCGAAAAGAGGTTTTCCATCTTCTCTGCAACGTTGCTAACATTCTCGCGCAGTAAATTAAGCATGTTTTCTTCCAAATTAGCCAATAAGCAATGGGCACCGCGGAAGAGCTCCCAAAACATTTTTTTTTTCCTCTCATCTTCGTCTCTGACTTCAGACAAAATGCAGAAGGCCTGAAGAAAGCAAAATGGTCTTAACATTAAAAAAAAAAAGTCCGAGCAATGATCTTTACCTAACATTGAAATTGAGCGGGCACAGCTAATCTATGAAGCTTTATGCCGTGTAGATGATATATGCGTTATTGACCAAGCGTGAGGTCAAGGTGGCTGGATATTGGCCAAGTTCTTTTAAAAAAAAGAACGAGGACAATACCCAGCCATCTTGACCGAAAAAGCTTGGTCAATAAAGGATTTATTATATGGCTTTCGGGGAAATTTTTCTCGCGGGACACAGTGGGTGGTCCCGAGCGGGCAAGATAGCTCCATATTGCCCGCTCGGGTAGCCAATCCGGCACAGCGCACGATTTGGTTCATCTTGCCCGCTCACGGAGCTAGCCATATAATAAATTCAATTAATGAAGCAAAATATAAACTGACAGGGACGTGACGGGTTGAGTCTATACGTCGTAGTTGATCCTGCGCCGTAGTCAGAAATGTCGGTCGTTCCTTCACCGTAGTGAAACCGCTGACATTTTAGACTACTTGCATCGTTTTTTTTTATTTTTTATTATTTTTTAACAAGCTAAGAGTATTCTTATTTTCGAGCAGCAATGAGATTAAGTTACTATTTATTTCGGAGTGCATGTAGAACAGGCGCATTCAGTTTTTGGACCGGGTATCTTAATACACAGCTCTGATGCTTCAATTACGATCGATGGTACTGAGGTGGCGGTTCCAAGGAATCCACTCTAAGTGAACGAAGTCGTTTCATGCGTTGCAAGTGTGTTTAATAAATGAGCGCAAGCAGCGCGGTCTAATTGTTAAGCATTATTATGATTCAGGGGCACATCCTGTCACGCATTTAAATGATATTATGGCAACACGGAATTAAAGGTACTGCCACCCATCACAATTCCTTTAAAACGTGAGATACGTGATCCTTATTACTTT
Source organism: Astreopora myriophthalma (assembly GCA_014634185.1). NCBI lineage: Eukaryota > Metazoa > Cnidaria > Anthozoa > Scleractinia > Acroporidae > Astreopora > Astreopora myriophthalma. The sequence goes on along the minus strand of BLFK01000134.1, from coordinate 3,326,134 downwards.
CTTCTCCCGCTTACTATGCGACAGGCGATGTTGTAGACTGCCCCTAACGATTTTAAATTTGCTTCAGAAGTATTACTCCAAACGTAAATGGTAAAATAGTTTGCTGAAAACTAACTTGAGTTTATAGTAATGATTAGATATTGTTTATTAAAGGAGCGCTTAACGTGGTTGATCTGGACAAGACTTGAGCTACACGAAGACTTTAGATTTTAGATTTGAATCCACAATTATACCGAGGACGGGTCTTTAGCAGTAGTTACACGTACAAGATTGTTCCGAGAAGTGACAGATTTTGCCTGCCTCCAAAAAGCATAAGTTTCATCTTGTTTGGATTCAAAAATAGCTGGTTGTTAAAGCACCAGTTCCGTATTTTGAGCGCATCCTTACTTTGTCTCTGGCTCCTCTCTCGGTCTTCTTGGGGTGCAAAGGATAGCAGGAGTTTCGCGTCGTCAACGTGCCATTGTTGGGAGCAGTGCTTCGAGACTTATGGTAATTCGTTGACGTAAATGGTAAACAAGAGTAGACCGAGGATACTTCCTTGAAATACACTTGCATACGACTTGCCGAGTACTGAGAATTGATGCGCACAACTTGCTAACTAGCTTGCGCGCAGCCGAACATGTATCTCAAAACCTAGGTCAAAACCTAGATATAGTCTGTAGACTGATTATACTGGCGGTTTACTCTGTCTGTGACGCAAGCCTCTTGATAACAGCATGACAAATATCGGTACCACTGCATAGCAGAAGTAGATGCACCAACACCTTAGAGTTTGGCCGGTAGAGTGCAGTTTTGTAAGCTGCCGAACGCCTCACCCATATCTAGGAGGATTAATGCAGTTAACTGGTTGTCGTGAATAGCGCGCAATATCTGATGCGCGGTGAAAATCAATGCGGTCTCAGTTGAGTGGTATTGTTTATGTCCACTCTGTTTTGATGTCAAATGTTTCTTTGAGACCATATAGAGGGTGAATTGGTTCAGTGCGAGCCACTCTTTCGCAAACTTTTGAAAGTTGTCTTCCTAGACCCAAGTGGTTGTTACGGCAGTAGATCGGGAGCGCGGCTGGAAAAGTGTTAGCGGATGAAATTTAAAAAAGAGTTGCCTTTGGCCTGCTTTGTATAATTAGCGATAATTAGTCTCGTTCATTAATCATGATTACCTGTCCTGCAGTCCAACTAGGTTTCTCTGTTGACTGATGCAATTCAGCTTTTACTTTGCTTCTCATTTCATGCAATGTTGTCAAACCTTTCGTAGAAATGCCAAGCGCCGCCATGACATGACACATCTCCGCTATGTCATCGATTTCCTCAAAAGATTTCGACTTACTAGCTGCCATTTTGGCGAAGACAGAAAAAGCCTTCTTTAAAAAAAGCTGAGAAAAGCAGGAAGAAGGAACAGCTTTCAGTAACCCGGATTCTTGCAGGTCTGTTTCAACTCTTGAGGAATCATGTGCCAAATGTATTAATGACCTCTTGTTGTTGAGAGCTGGGCAAGGGTGGCGCTCAGCGTTAAGTCAGGGAGTCTTTAAGGGACGTTTTCAGGATAAACAACCCGGATTTAAAAGCAGGCAAGACCGAATTTATAAGTACTTATATTACTCTTCTCTCTTTATGGTAATTATGCTCATTAGCCTCGCTAGCATGTAAAAATTGAAAAGAATTTTTGCTTTAAAATGAGGCTAGTGAGGACAATTGGCATAACGTGTTCTGTAGTCCGAGGTCGTGGCAGTCTGTCACCGTTTGGTGTAGTGTGGTCTTCGTAAGAAAATCAGTGACAAGGTGCTCAGTTATACTGAGTTGGCATAGCCTAAATTCTGCCTATTATTCTCAGCCGAAATTGGATGATAGTAAAGAGTAAATGAAGCGATAGTATCTTGTTGATTATCAGAAAATAGGAAACTGTGAATTAAAGCATTAAAAAATCGCATTTTAATACTGACAGGCTGCAATCTCAGTCATAAATCTACGGGGCACTTGACGCTGCATAGCAGTTCACCCCTTCCCCCTTATGCAATGTCGCAAAGAGTATGGCGTTTTTCCAGGGATCGCGAAACTTTTCGCTGAATCAACATTGACACGGGGTTGGGGGGTTGTAAGATGGTTTTGTGTCACGATCTATTTGGCGGGAATTGAAATCGCATTCTAATACTTACAGGCTGGTCTGATTTAGAGGTTCAAATTCTATCCCTAGTTCGTCCAGACGTATAATGTGTCTTGTTCCCGTCTTCGTATTAGACGAACTTAACTGGGGAGCAAACAAATGCTTGCTCAATTATACAGTTCGTCCTGTCTTTACGCTAGACGGATAAATTGAAAGACACATAATTCTTGTGGACGGATCATGCGTCTCCTGTTATAAACACGGCCAATGGCGCAATAACGGTGACTTTTTTAATACTTCAAATGAAAAAGTGTTTAAAGGCTAGCCTAGACGACAGCCGGAATTAAGTCTGCGTTCGCAGCCTATTAAAGCAAGGGTTGTCGTTTTCTCTCGCAAAAATCACTTTTGAATCAATACCACTAACTTGCTGACAGGGCGAGGAGTAAAAAACGATACAAGAGTGTGAGAGAGAACCATTCGTAGGGAAGCGAGGCAATCGTGCACCTTACGCCGATTGGTACTGTGTGACAGCATTGTTTTTAAAGCAACAAACCCGTTGCAGGTTTTTAAATCAGCCTCATATAGAAACGATAAATAATGTGACATGCACAGGCCTTCTAGAATCCCGCAGGCCGCTATCCCCAGTTTTGATGATCTTTCATGCTTGCTTGAGTCCCAATCGCATCTGAACTGGAGAGCGGAATCGGTCAGCTAGTTGATGAAGCGGAACTGAAAAGTGAAGTCCATATATGCTAATTTGCACTTAGTGATTTTAACATCCGACAAATCCGAAAAATCAAATCGTCAACGGTAAGCACGTTAATAAGTGGTTGTGCTAATCTGTGTCGGGTGACTCATGACAGCATACAGAGAATGCCAAGTTTATTCTTGATACTGATCTCCTAAGCTTCTTAGCTTCTTAGTCCAGAATCGACAATTAAAACTTCTGAGTCTGATAGAGTGTCCTCTTGATTAAATGGATGTTATTTTCATCTTAGAGGAGGCTGTTTGGATGACACCAGTAAGGAGTTGACGACATGTGGGAATTCATGGGGCCTCAGACCGGCGCGAATGTCTTGGAATGTCCTTTTACTCTGCATACCTAAAGTAAGTGACTGAACTAATAAGCCTCTTGTTTATTGCTAAGCAATATTGCAATGACTTTGAATGCGGGCCTAATTAATTCTACGTTGCATAACGACAGTAGTGAAGGTTGTTAAGCTAGTGTTATCGCAAACTACATAAAACTATTTTGATTCTTGTCCGTGCGCGCGCCTCGGGCTTTTTGCAGTTGTGCAGTGTGCTGTATTGATACTGGCTGCCAAGAGGCTATCAGGTGGTTAAAACCCTTTAAACAAAGCAAACTGAATTCTTAGCTTTCATAGGAGGTCAATTCATCCAGTCAGTAAATTTCTAACCGGCAATTTTAACAGCTGAAGGGTAGTTTTGCTCATCATTGCTCAGGCTCTTTAACCTCGACTCTCTTCAGAGAATTAAGCCGTTTACATTGGATTGGATTGGCAGCGATCACTGGATGTGATCAAGCGGTCATTTATCTTGCCACGTTTTTCTGTTATGGGCCGGATTTGGTGCGTCTTGAGGAAGCAGCAGGCCCTGATGTGGTAAATGATCACAACTGACAAACAAGGTTGCTGCATTTATTGCCAGTGCAACCAAACTATCTTCGGCATCACTTTCTCGCCCACTGGACCAATCTGCCGACCATGCAAATCTTGATTTAGTCTTTTATTCTTTCTTTGATCAGTGTGATGTAATCGAGTTAGGAACTGATCACGTGATGTTGGTTGATTGATAGGGTGAGAGTGGGAAAAAAAGGAATGTAATCGGGAGGAATTAATGTGAGCGCAAAAAAGGAACGGTCAGAACGGAATTGTATCAACGGTGTAATTTTTCAAGTCGCTTGTAATCAGTCAATATCGGAAACAATTTCAAATATTAAAGAGTTTTGGATCGATACAACATTTTGGTGAATCAGGGTGTTTTTTTTTTCTTTAATCCTTTCTTCAGTCCTTGCGAGTTTCCCTCACCCGTGGCCCACAGGCGTGGATTAGGGTGACTGACACCGCTGATATTTCAGGCTAATTCGTTTTCAATGATTGCTTCTGACTGTAATAACCAGTAACTATAAGCCCACAGGTTTCCAGATAATCCGGGAGTATAATCCTGGGACCACTACTTGTCTTTTATTTAACTAACCATGCTTCAGTGAGGAAAGAAAGTCTTGCTTACAGTAATACCTCATTGGCCGAAAAGATTTCAGCTAATGAGGTATAGGGCCATCTTTCTTCACACTTTCTTTTTCTTCATGAGCATATCCTTGTAACGAGGAACTAGCACAGCAATATTAGTAATCTCCAAAAATTTGAACGATATATCGAATAGTTCCGGAGAAATTCCCTTTTAAAAACTCACAGTTTTGCGATCTATATGGCTCATTATTAACGTTTTTGCCACCCACAAATTTTGCACTTTTTGATGATTCATATGTTCTTTAATGTTGCTTGCAAAGAGGTGAAAATGGTACAGAAATTTCAGGTTGACCAGGTCTTTCAAACTTTGAACTTGATTTGTATGTACGGCGTATGATTCTAAAGGGTTGACTTATATGCCAATGACGTCGGCAAAGATCGCCGCTATAGTGTGCTGACCTTGTTGTTATTAAATTTGTGCTTGCATGGGCCTGTATTGTTTTCATTAAAAACAGGTCAAAAACACTCTCCTTAAAAGCACCCTAGAGACTGAGTTAGCAAAACACAGCACTGAGCACTGAAAAAAAAATAGATGTTTCATTTCTGCTTTTGGTCAGGCTGAGTGTAAATTGCGCTTTAACATCATAACCCAGGTTGCTCATATCAGTCAGAGCGTTTCAATTTGATTTTACACGACAATTTGTGTTCAGTTAAGGCTGCCGGTTCACATTTCCTCACACCTAGCACAAATCCTGGTCAGCTTTCAAACCATTCAGTCTGAAATTTGGTGTGCACGTTTATTTCTTTGTTGGTTTGTACATTTATTAGCTTAACCACTGAATACCCTACCACCTATTTCCATGTCACTGAATAAGAATAGGGTCCATTGTATCCTGACTAAAAGAACGCCCCTAAATTCTAATAATAGTGGCAGGGTATTCAGCAGTTACTCCCATTTATTTTACTTTTTCAAGTCGCGCTCGAAGGAACAAACAAAAGAGGTGTTCCTGATAGTCTAGCCTCTTGCGCACCTCTCCTCTGTTTTCGCTCGTTATTGTGGTGTGAAACACTACTCAGTCTTTAGTAGAGTCATAAATGTGGTAGAGTTGAACAAAAGACAAAAGTGCTTTCATGTCAGGTATTTTTGCCGTCAAAAACTGAAATTGACGTGGACCCATTGACGACACTTCAATAGTAGTACATAGTAGGTCGGTATAAAATTGCGTGACTGCCATCATGACTCAATATCATATGTGACACCGGTGCATAAATAATTTACTGCCGCTCATAACATCACTCCTCCAGAAATACACCAGGATTACAACGAACATAGCACATAACCTCATGTGTATGGTTCACAGCTACGATACTTCTTTGTAGGGATCTGGCTGTTACCAGTTAAGTGAAGTCTGTGGAGGTTATCTCGACGGGTAATCACCTTTCTTTACATTTTGCCTCATACAATTATTTAGACAAGCAAATATTTAGGCGCAACCATTGTACCTTTATCACTGTTTTAGCTTGTTGCTTTCTTCTGTGAATAGCTAGGTTACACTGAGTTCCTTTGCTCTTAGCTTTGAGACTTAAAGTCGGCGCGTAAATTTCAGATACCTCCCCTTAATATGTACCTTCCGTTTCTTCGCTGGATTATTTCTTTAAAATTTGATGACAGACGGCTTTCGAGGCCAATCTGTGGCGTTCGAGAGTCGACTGACTATTTCTCCCTGGTAACTTTAAATTTGCAATGCAGTGAGACCATGGCATATGTTAATCCTTCGAATTAAATTCTACGCAACTCATTTTTGCCCCAGGCGGCTCATGTTTCACAATATGTAATATATCACGATAAAGCTCGGAAGTTTTATTTTTGTGTTAAGTTGTATATCGTTTTTTTTCACCTTTTTCGAGAGCCTGTCGGTTTACCAAACTTTTTTAAATATAATTGATCGGCAATATTTTATTGATGTTTTAAATGTAGCTCAATAGCTATGACGCGACGATATGGGAGAGCCAAAAGCCGTATGGTTTTTCAGTCCCTTCAAAATTTGAAAGTGTTCCTGACATGGTTTATTTAAACTGTATTTCTGTTATTTTTATTTTTATTTTTATACTTTAATATGGATGAGGAAATGCAATTTAAATGAAAGTATCTCGATGGGTAATCTGGAAAACCGTCTAAAGATTAAGCAACCTGAGACTTGAAAGTGACAGCCGGTCCTCGTTTGCTTCCTTTCAAAACATCATTTCTTAAGTGCCTCTGCGCAGCTGTCAATCTGGAAATGTCACATGATTTTTGTGAAGTACAGGTTGAGCTGTGGTCTTCGTCTTTGTTTGTTGGAGGAATTTGCCCTCAGCAACCTCTGCTTTGAAAGAAAATTCTTGAATGCGCCCAACACTGTGTCCTTAGTGCGCTGGGTTTGCATGCGGAAACTCTGGCTTCAAATCCTGGCATCCGTAGTCCCGAATTTAACCTCATCACGCCTTGTGGTTGTCTCCTTTCTAGCTTGGTTTCTTAACGCTGTCTTGTTTAGTTTTAAATTTCTCAGTTCTAAAACCCTGGCTTCGTCAAGCGTTATACCATCGTGCATAAATATAGGTCCCGGCCGGCTTTACGTTGCTTTTACTTTGGGACGTTACTATGGCTAACACGGACCTTTTTATACCAGACTGTTGGTGCAATTGCCGCCAATTTGCTGTCTTATTTGGTGCGGGACACTCGTGCAAACAGCGGGAAAATAGAGAGTTGGTCGAGACATTGTAAGTCCAAATATTTGTCCAACATCTGTGATGAATTCATATTGGTCAAGGCAATTATGTCATAGATGACTAACAAACTGATGAAACAAAGCGGCAATATGCCAGAAAAATTCAATTATAATTGGTTGACTAGTCAGTCATAATGTTTACTTTCAGATGGAAGATAATTAGTTTAACTACATTAAGTTGGTCTGAGATATGACGAGGCAGTCTTTCGCAAACTGCGCGTCGTGTGATCACTGAAAACATTCAAGTAGACGAGGGCAATGCCCTTGTGAGTCTTTTCAACCTTACAAAGAAATTTATCCACCGAGGTAGCTAGCCATTTCACCGGTGAGCCAATTGCAATATTCTGGTTTCTCACAGGCATTGGCTAGTCAATCTTTGACTGTCTATGTCTTCGTCGGAGTTACTCCGACTGAGGGAAATCGGCGATTGAATGACTAAGTGAAAGAAGTTGACTTGGTCAGTCGGCCATCGCTTCAAGTGAGATCTTTACTGAGGTACTAAGCTTTAGTTTGCTTTAAGTCTTTGGCATTTTAGGCTTGACCAATATCTCTTTGATCATTTGAATGCGAATCGTCAAATGCGGCAGACGCCTACTGGGTGAGCACAGTAAATAACTCAGCTAACTACCATTCCTTGGGGTGCAACTTTCATCATAACATATTTATTCCTGGAAGTAGTTTCACAACTAAACAGTTGCCAAGGTAGACAATGGCAGTGTCAAAAGCAGGCAGGCCTAGCTTAGTATATACATTTTGACAATACGCCATTCTTGACATTCTTGGTTGTTCACGTAGTAGTTAGGTCAACTAATGTGGTGAAATGTCTTAGGCTATAATCGCTATAGGTATGTTTTTTCATCTAAGAGCAAAACTAGAATATTTTTTTAGTAATCGGGTGAACTCTCAAGATTATCACATGCACATAAGTATCATGACCGTGAAATGCCGGGGTATCGTTCCGAAAATGCTGTATGCCATTTTCGACTTCACGGCAGCTTCGTTTTCGCCGGAAGCGAAAAAGATTCCAAGAGCGGAATTTTTCTGATAGTAGTTACTTTTACCAATGGATATATTGACTTTGCACCAAAACTCGCTTTCACTAAGAGGTTGAAATGAACTCAGTGGGAAATAACCTAATGTTAATCTGGAATTGAACCTAAACTTGAGACAGGGCTACCGGTCTGCAGTTGAGATTCTGGTAGAGAACCATGCGCCATCATTTGATTTCTTCAAATGCTACTCAGATCGGGGAGAAACCACAGCAGGAAATAAGTCTGCGTTCGCAGATCACTTCCTTGCGTCAACCATTGTGTTCTGGATTGAAAGCCAAACGCAAGACGATATCTGATTAACCAACTTCGATGTGTTGACGAGATTTAGCGTTGCCCATCTTGTTCCGTGCAGCGATCAGCAGCAGTTGGTTGTTAGAAAACTATTTAGAGCTTTTACAGCCACGAGAAATCAAACCACAAAGTGACTAAAGGTCCATTTACGTAGCAGTGGGTCCGGAGCCATTACAAAGTTGGTAAGGACCATATATTTTTTGCCATGTAAACTATCCGTGCCATGTTTTCGTGAAGTGGACCCAGGCTGCTATGGCCCCCGAAACGACAAAAAACTAATTCGAACCCGTTTTTGCTGTAAAAGGCTGGTCCTGATTCCACAAATCGGTAGTATAAACAATGTGCTAATGACTGGACGTTAAGGCCATTTTTTCATGAGCCAAACCTAATTGTTACCTCTGTAAATGGTAACAATAAATTGGTCCAGACCACTTTTTAATAAGTCCGAAACTGTTTTTCTCTGTAGTGTAAATGGGCTTTCTTGATAGACTTCAGATCCCTGTTGCTGCTCAACATTGAATCGGCTTTTGATGCCATAAATAGCCAGTCTAAACTACAGTGCATCTGCATTCACCTCAGGGTTGTTTTGAGTTACCAAAATCATCTTCTCTTCTTAATGTTTAATTACCTTAACTTGAAAATGGTGCCGTGGTTTATCAAAAAGAAAATCAAACTGCTGGTGGTAAATGCGACCACTTTAACTAAAATATTAAATTGCGTGGACTATCTTGTGGGTGTGAAATTAGTTTTATTCCATTAACCTCAAGATTATTTCTTATTTATTGTATAAGGTATATTTCCCCATCGTGACAGTAGCTGAATACTATTAAAATTAGTACTTGTAGTTAGCTAAATCAGTTTTGACTCACCTGATATTCGCAATGGTCTTGGTTACGTTATTTCATTATGATTACCACTCTCAGAACAGCTATCACGATGGTCTACCCATTACTATTTAACTGCAAGCAAACTTTGTGGTCAATTTCCAGGCATTTTACGTGAATACTGATATGATTATAAGTATTTTTCTGTCGAGACAACAGGCCAAAGTAAATAAAACGGGTATTTTAATTATGTACCAACATACTCGGGATCGATTAAAGCAACCTGGATTTTATTGAATCAAGCCTGCAATCACCCACTTTGATTTCCATTTGAGGGCTAATTGCCTCTGCTGCATCTGGGCTATTAAAACTGGAGGAGGCATCGTTGAAAACCGCGCGGCACAGCAGCATGCTCTACTGGATGATAAAATCTCCGTTTTGTTTGAACGCGGACGCGCGCTTGGAGTGAATAGGTTAATACGGTATGTTTCACCAGCTCAAAAGCTTGCTTTGCTTTCTTTTGATTTCGGTGAAGGGTTTCAAGGAAAGATCAACTCAAATGACACGGCAAGCATTTTTTAAGGTGCGACTACTAGATTACAAAATCGTTTGTTTCACTCTTTAGATCAAGTGCATCGAACGCGTCACCTTTCAAGTATGTGGTCCGTGATTTTTTCCCTGACTTTGCTTAAATACACAGGTAAGTCTTCGTGTCTTGCGTTTGCAAGTCATGTGTTCTATTAGGGATGTTTTTCAATAATATTTGTATCTGAAGCGTTGCACTCAAGTATGAATTGGATGAATTGGGATGTCAGTAAGTTGAAATGTGATGCCGGTTACAATTGATTGGAAAGATGCACGTTAAAGTGCATATGAAGCGAAGGCAATTTATGCATTTTTTGAAGGGTCGACCCTTTAAACACACGATTCCAAAATATGAAGTTTTTCGGTACAAAGTTTCCAATTTTATAAGCCCTGAAATTTGAACTACTTTACTTTCAAATCAAAGCTTGCTGTCGTCTTGTTAACATCTTTAAGGGTAAAATTCAACAACAAAAAATGTTTCGCTTCATATGCATTTGAATAATACATCTATCGGACCATTTTTTAATGAAACATTGTGAAAAACTTCACAATTTCTTAATGAAACGTCCCAAAAAAAAAATTTCCATTGCCACTCTGAGCGATTGGTCATCTCTCGCCCCTTTCTTAAGCAATCAGAGACAGGATGAAAACCAATAGTGACTTCTTGCTTGAGTGTTCCACGGTTAAGACCATGGAGAACCGCTGTGACCTTACTCAAGGGCGCGGTGAAACCCTTACAAGCACTCAGAGACAGTGTTCATAGATGACTTCGAAACGTCGTTTCTTCTCGCTAATTTTGATTATAAACTGTCTTCCAAAGTCTTTACTTATTTCTACTGTCGCGTAAATTTTGTGCTCGTAATCCATTTTTAAACCTCGCTCTCGACTTTCCAGTTATCATTTACTCAGGGAAGACAAATGTCCTAATACCCAGATCTCCAACGATAATGTTCCTACATTCCCTGAATTTGCGCCATTCAAATTCGCATCCGTTACCTGCGCCTAATACCGCAGGTATTAGCGCCTAATTGGGCCCCTTGCAACTTTCGAATACCTATCCCCGATAGGCAGTAAGGGAGAGAAATTTCAGCCCCTAACCATATGTGACAGAACCCTTTAATACTCGCAGCTCGGGTCCGCTCCACTTACACTATAATTGCGATCTATTATGTATTTGTCAGTGTAATGAATTTGTCTTCCATGTGGTACGCAAGCGTTTTTGGTACTCATTGGATTATATGGACTTTACGCATGTGTATTTGGTAAAAGTGATATTGCCGTTAGTAGTCCACATTCTTGGCGTTTTTGTATTTTTGCGGAGCGTGGCCGAATGGTTCGCGTGAATTTTAAGCCTCTGGCATGGCGTGATAGTGGGCTACCATCTGTATAACCAGCTGTATTCCTCGTGAATCTTGAGCACGTCACGTAAAGTGCGTAATTTCAACATGGAGGAACTGTTAGTCATATTTGTATACTTTGGAGGCCTGCTGAGCTAAGAAGGCTCTACGAATGTGAGAAATGGAAGCATGAGCGTAATATCCGTTATTATAACAACCACTGAGCTAGTTGGGATACTCCTGGGTTGGAAAGTCGATAACTGAAAAGCCATGGGCAAGAAGGGCCTAAGTGGTTGATTTTGTTGAAAATCAACCCCTTAGGCCCTTCATTTTCAATAAATCAACCATGCAAAAAAAACTACTTTTCATTGTGTGTAGAATCAAAGGTCGCTGTCAAAAAAATAGTATTCTTTTTCTGCACTGCTATAAAATTATCTTAAAAACAAAAAACAACAGAGCAATGATTTCTGGATGGATTGAAGGCATCATGCAAAATCTGATCCTATTTTGAGATATATTTTTTTCAAGAAGTCCACTCCTTAGGCCCTTTCTGCCCTGATCTCTTCAAATAATTAATTAAGCAGTGTAGCACACGTAACTTTTATAGTTCCTTCCCAGGAATTTTTTTCCGCCAAGTTGAAGTATGCATGTAAGACCTCAACAGAAATTACTTGGATTAATTTTATTTTATTATTTTTTTCACTTCAGACAGCGGTTAAGTAGAATTAGTCTGTCGATGTAAATTACACTGTTTGTAATTAGCTGGCAAAATGGTTTTTTTTTTTTTCCACAGATGGTGTTGTAATAGGAAATAACAAAAAGGTAAGCTTACCTTGTCTGCCAAACATGAGGGTAGTGTTTTGGCCGGTTGTTTGTGGGTACATTTCCTTGTTTTTGCCTGTTACTGGATTATGAGGTATTTCGTGCCTGCCTGGTCTGCCTCATCCTTGGGTTAGCGTTTGCATTACATGTTCAGGCTAGACAGCTCAAAGTGCTACGTTAACAGACCGTGTTACAGGGCTTCTCACATTTCGCGATTTCGTGAAATTGACATAAAATCGCGTAAGATCGCGTAATTTGCTCATTATCGCGTAATCCCGTGGAATTCGAAGGAAAAAAGACACCATTGTCACAAGACATAGACACTTTTGCGCTTTATTTGACAACTGGACAAATATTGGCGGTATTCTTACCTCCGAGAATCCTAAACACGGCATTTCGGTCGAGGAGGGTAACTAGTTGGTGTAAGCAGTCATATAGTGCACGTGGTCCGAGGTTGTCACTCGTACGATGGCGGCCTACTAGAGCATCCTCACAAGTATTTCAGCATCATTAGTTATCCTTTACCACCCTTATTCATCCCTATCAGTACTTTAGCATCCACAGTCATCCGTAGCCATACTTAAACATCCTTAGTCATCCGTAGCCATACTTAAACGTCCTTAGGGCTTAAGGTTACGGAACAGGTTCACGGGTGGGTTGCGGAAAACCATACTCACGGGCGCGTAATTTTACAAAAGTGCCTAAACCTATACATCATTTTAAAGCTTACAGAACCAAGAACGACGTGTAAATGTTTTTAACTGGTGAAATTGAATATAAATTGTCCTGCGATCAGTAAATGCGAAATGAAGCGATTTTTATAACCTGTTCCATAACCTTAAGCTGGTGACACACGGTTCAACATTGTGCAACTTTTGTTGCTCAATAAATGTTGAAAAATCTTGCAGCAACTTGTTGAATGGAACAGAGCTTGTCTCTATTTTCGTTCAACTGCGTTCAACAACGTTCAACATGTTGAATGGCCTGTTCCAACATTCAACATGGCATGACACACTGTACAACGTTCGTTTTGCAAGAAGCTGCAACATTTGTTGATCAATAAATGTTGAACCGTGTGCCACTGGCTTAAGTCATACCTAGCAGTACTTTAGCTTCCCCAGTCTTTCCTGGGCATACATTAACGTCCCTAGTTATCGTACCACAAATCAACTGTCCCCAGTACTGGTCAACTGTCCCCAGCCACTTATCAACTGTCCCTAGCACTGATCAACTGTGCCTACCACTGATCAACTGTCCCCATTACTCATCAACTGTCCCTACCACTCATCAACTGTCCCCCGCTCTTATCAACTGCCGCCGGCCCGGCTCACCTCTTCCAAGTTCTGATCAACTGTCCCTAGCATTAATCAACTGTCCCCAGTACAGATCAACTGTCCATAACACTCATCAACTGTCTCCAGCACTGATCAACAGTCCCTACGACTGATCTACTGTTCCTAGCACTGATCAACTGTCCCTACCACTGATCAACTGTTCGAAGTGCTTTACAACTGTCCCCAGCACTGATGAACTGTCTATACTACTGATCGATTGTCCCTACCACTGATCAACTGTTGCCAACACTGGTCAACTGTCGTTAGCACTGATGAACTGTCCCCATTACTGATCAGCTGTCCCTAGCACTGATGAACTGTCCCCAGTACTGATCAACTGTCCCTAGCACTCATCAACTGTCTCTAACACTGATCAACCGTCCCCACCACTGATCAACTGTCCCTAGCACTGATCAACTGTCCCTAGCACTGATCAACTGTCCCCAGTTCTGATCAACTGTCCCTAGCACTCATCAACTGTCTCTAACACTGATCAACTGTCCTAAGCACTGATCAACTGTCCCCAGTTCTGATCAACTGTCCATTGCACTGATCAACTGTCCCCAGCACTGATCAACTGTCCCTAGCACTGATCAACTGTCCCTTGCAGTCATCAACTGTCCCCACCACTGATCAACTGCCCCTAGCACTGATGAACTGTCCCTTGAACTGACCAAGTGCTCTAGAGCACTGATGACCTGTCCCTAGCTAAAGTCAACTGTCTCTAGCACTGAAACAAAACCGCAGTCCTGAGTGGGCAAGATGGGCCCATCTGGGCCCGGTTGTTCGAAATCCGATTAACACTAACCCTCGATTAAAAAGTAACTGACGCTTTAATTTCGCCCTCTGAAAACACTTTCAAAAAGTGGTTTTAGACTAAGGCGGAAGAAAAGTGTAAGTCACAAGCGACAAGCAAAAATCTTTCGGGAAAATCTTTGTGAATTGGTAAATAAACTGGAATCAAAGTTCACTCTTACCCAGGGTTAGCTTAATCAGGTTTTGAACAACTGGGCCCAGTTGATTAGTGCTGGGGACAGTTGATCTTTTCTACGTAAGTTGATCAGTGCTGAGGACAGTTGATGAGTACTGGGGACAGTTGATCAGTGGTAGTGTCAGTTGATCACTAATGGGGACAGTTGTTCAGTGCTATGGATAGTTGACCAGTACTGGGTATACTTGATCAGTGCAGGGGATAACTGATCAATGGTAGGCAAAGTTGATACGTGATACAGCATATACGGTAGGCGGCTATATGGCATACTGGCATGAGACATATACCAATATTTGCATTAAAATTGAGATAGACTCATTTAAGCACTCAATACACTGACCAGGTAAATAAAATCAAAGAAAAATGATGGAATTTGCCACACAGTGTTGCACAATTTGCTATCAATATTAATGCCGTGCTATTTCCCCAATTTGTGTCCTGAAATATTAGAAGCCCTGTTGTTATGGAATTTCTACTGGTATTAAAGGGAGAAGGCGGCTAATATTTTAAGTGGATCGCTGTACTGTATCTCCAAAAGAGTTCACATTAATTTCACCTTAAGCACAGGAGTCTTACATAAATTGTTTTCAACCTCATATCAATGTTTGCCATAGAATCTTCACCATCAAATGACAAACAGGGAAATAGAATATTACTTTGGCGTCAAAGATCGTTTTAAAGGTGAGTGTAATACATTGTATAAATAAAATCAATGTCAATGCATTTTCATATAAATTTGTGATGAACGACTTTAAGGCATTATAGAGACTATTGTCTTTAGAAGTTTGTTGCAAGCTTTTGCACTATGCAGTTTAAGCATATAATTGTTTTTTTAGATTGGGTAAACTTAACTGATATTAATGGCTCTGAGTGAGCTCAGTCAATCGTCCAACCAAAATCAATTGGTCAGTCAATCAATAATATTATTAATCAGTTAGTAAGATAGTCAGTTGGTCAGTGAATCAATCGTCTTGTGTTAATTTCTTGATTCGAAGAACATCCGCCTCTGCACACACACACACACTCATCCTTTTGCTCGCATCGGGCGATTAGTCAATCAGTCATCCAATCACTTAATTTGTTTGTTGACTACACCAATGACTTGTGCTAGTTTCACGTAACAGTCTCATGCCGCATGTCAGGACTTGCATCCATTTTGTGCACAAGTCTTTCTTGTGGTGAGAAGGTACACGCAAGTTGTGGACTCACCCCAGTGTCAGCTCACCATGCAGTGGACTTACCCCAATCTAAATCAATGAAAGATTCATGGAAAGAAAACTTAGGGGTTTTTTTTTTGGTCCCTCTTTGTAGTCCCTGAGTATGATGTGACCACTCCAGTTGAAACAGAATCAAATGGAAGAACAGTGTCCAACTTCCATCATAGTAGACGGCATACTGCCCACCCAGATGTTATGCATTACAAACTGCATGCATTTGGGTCTAGGCTGCAACTCAGAATGAAGCAGAACACAAGGCTCATGGCACCTAATCTAGTCATTGAAACACATCATGGCGGAGGATTGGTGACAACTCGTCCTGCACCCAAAAATAAATTCTACTTGGGTAAAGTGTCATCAGACCCAGATTCTTTAGTGGCATTGAGAAGCGACCAGGGCTTGGTAAGAGTTACTTTCCTGATTTTATAAGCAATAGCTAGGTGCTGGCTGCGATCTTATGGCTAGACAAAACATCATCGCAGAAAGTGAATCACTTGGAAAATCACAGTGAACTGGAAAAATAGTGCATGCAACTGGCAGGCAGCTAAAGCTGTACACTGTGGGTTGTGTGTGGGTTGTGCTGAGTCAGGTCACTGGCTGATTATATGTTTTACAGAGATCTTCAGGGAGATTTTCTTACATTTCTGATTTATTAACTGCAGCCTCAATCCAGCTTGTGTATTTGAAACCCAGCTTTCAGGTTTGTCCAACAATGCTTCTAATTTTATTGTTCTCCTTTCTGTTAGACGGGCATGATAAAGACCTCATGGGAAACACTGTTTGTCCATCCTCTTCCAGCACATTTGGCAAAACGTGTGAGGAGAAGCACTAATACAGTACCACATCTGATCTACATGTACAAACCATCACAGTTGAAGCAAAGCAAGTCTGGCTTTCAAACAAAAGAACAAGGTCCGTGATATTGAGAATGAAAGTATTGCTCAAACTATCTCAAGGCCAAAACAGTCAACCGTTTTCATTCTTGAGCTGCAAAATTGCAGAAATGATGAAAAAAGGAAATCATATAAATTATTTGTGATTGAAATCTTCCCCAGTATGTGGATGGGAAGCAGTCTCCCACTAGAACATTTTTTTCCCATAGTACATTCAACCATCCATGGTTTTGTTCTCACTTCTCTCGTGCTAGTCGACAAGTGATACCTGTTATTTGCAAAGATGATGGGATGATGTGGTAATTTAACATAATTCATTTTCACTTGATTCAGAAAACCAGATTTTGTATACTTTGTTATCAAAAGTGAGTTAGTTTATGTCTGTCCTTTTCCCAGAACTTCTTACTCAATTTTGAGCCCTTTTTTATATTCAGCAGTAAAAGGACACCACAAAAGATCTATTCATGGCAGGAAACCTCGTGCTGCAGCTAATGAAAACACTGGATTTCGATTTATTGAGGCCGCATTAATTGTGCCTCAACACATAGTAGACAAATATCACTCTGATAAATTTGCTACCATCCTTCTTATCATGGCTAATATGGTATGTATCTTTAGATGATGTGCTTTCAGCTTGACAATCAAGCAGTTGTCAGTTGAGGATCAGATGTAATGTTGTGACTCATATGTTTTGCATTTTTACCCAATGTGACTTGACAAGATGTCTCGCACTCTTTTTAACCCAATAGCAGTGCAACCAATTGTGACTTTATTGGATGCATCTGCTTATAGGGTTGGTTCTAATTTGATCAGTAGAGGGGTTTTCAATCAGTTGAGTTTTGAATGGAAGTTTGTGACTGCTTTTTATTTGGATTGTTCCATGTTTTCATTGGCCGAATTCTTAGCCAACCGTGTGCAGAAGCAAAACCAAATTACAGTACGTCATGCAATTCTGGGCCAGGTTGTTCCAAGCAGGGTTATAGTGTTAAGCCAGGATAAACTTGATGATATTTATCAAAATGAGCCTATAGCTAGCTGCACCATATCTTATAACTTGCAACTGTAGCATAATCTAAGGTAAAAATAAACTGAGGACAAAGCAGCAGCTGAAAAGCCAATTCACTTTGTATTTTACTCAACTGTGGCTTCACATTCCAGTGGGAACTGGGACTTTCTTCCTTACTGAACAAGCATTGAATCAGTAAGTGTTTACAGGGATGATTTCTCTCACTTGTGTTTTAGGTTGCAGCTATGTTCCAAGATCCTTCTATTGGAAAATACCCAGTTTATTATGTTGTCAGCAAGATCTTCCACATAAAAAATGTGACTGAGGTATATAATGTTGACTTGAAGAAAACACTTATAGATAATTTATGGAGTTGTTGTAGTATGGATCAGGGACTTACGCATGTATCTGTATCTCGATGGTGCACACCTAAATGGGTAATGTTTCCCTTCTTTAACCCTTTCACTCCCAGTAGTGCCACTTACAGATTTTACTCTGTCTAACGCCAGACGATTTTACTCGTCACTGGGGCACCCCTTGGGGCTGAAAGGGTTAAAAGACATTCTGTTAGTATTAGTATGACAGATAAAGAGTCACCCTTCTATCGCACAGGAATATATGAGGCAAATTACACGTAACTCTGAGTTTGGATTTGCAGTTGGATTTTGGGTGGGATTTTTTTAGTTGGATTTTTGAGTTGAATTTCACATTGGATTTCAAGGGGGATTTCAAGTTTGATTTGGGTTGGAACATCATGATGTTGGATTTCTGATAGATGTTAAGTGGACCAAACATGTTGCCTCTAGTTGGCAGTACGTGTTAAGCAGACAATGGTACTGGAGGCAGTGTAACAGCTTGGTACCATACGGGAAGCAGTAGGTCCTTGTTTAGCCTAGCTAAATGACAGAGGAATATATTTTTTCATTCAGCTTGGCTTCACAGACGCAGACCCCAATTATTTGAAACTAAACAGAATAGTGACTTGGTCAAAGAAGTATGTGTCGAAGAGTGATGCAGACCCAGAGCATTTTGATGTATTTAGCTACATTACAGGGTAGGTATTTATAGGCTCCCACTTGGGAAGTTCCCAGACTATTTAATTAACATGGGAAATCAAATTAATTTTAAAAATGTCTGTTTGACAAGCCCTACAAATGTTTGGAAGAAAGTTGAGATCCTGTGTTTTGTTGTTGTTGTTGTTGTTTAATTGTTCTTTTTTTTAATGCTCGGTGCACTCTTAATGTGCCGTTCTGTGGCTTTCATTTTATAAATGGCACCACTTCTTAACCTAGTCAATGATTTGAAGTGTTTTACTCTTCCGAACATTTCCAAATCAAACTAGGTTGATATAATCTGACCTGAAATTCATTTTGACCAACAGCATGCCCAAAATTGTCTTTTGATATGCATTTGTGACAATTCAGTCTGATCCATCCGTGATTTCTTCCATCATCCATCAACAGAATTTATTAGCTTGTTTCTTTGCCATTATTTTTTGGCAACTAATTTCTTCCCTTGCTACCATTTTTTTGCAGCAAAGTCCGTGGAGGTAAGACATACCTACTCATTAATACCATTTCCATCTTCAAGAACGTTTTATTTCTACATGTATACTAGACTGAGGACCGTTCTCTCGTGGCATATTAAGCATTTGCAGAGTACACATTAGCTCCTGCTGTAGGAGTTGAAGTGGCCCTTGAGTACATAACTCTATACACATTTTTTTTTCATGTATGCTATGGAACTGGTGTGAATAGTGCAATAAGTTCACTCACGTTTATTCACAAAACAGGTGGAGGGTTGGGCCTGGAGGGGGTACCACCCTTCCTACTTTCATCTTATTTTTAGACAGCCATGGAACTTTAATCTTTCAAGTGGAACTTTTTGAGAGCACCCCTCAGCCCCCACCCCCCAAAAAAATCCCTTACCTATGCCCCCTCCATTTCCCTGGAGGTCTGGATTAACGCTGTTGAAGTGTCAGACATGGTCGTATTTTCCAGGCCGTGCTATCTTTGGTGGAATTTGCACGCTTAATACTGGCAATATGAATGGTGATATGGGCTTGCAGACAGCACTGACAGTGGCTCATGAAACTGGCCATAAGTAAGTACAGGGTACTTACAGGTCATAGAAAACTGGAATTTCATTTTCCATCCCTGGGAAGTCATGGAATTTAATTGCCAATTGTGGAAAGTCATGGAAAATTATAGTTTTGCATGGTAGATAAATTATTGCAGATCTCGAAGCAGCAAGAACAAAATAAAATGAATGTGTGTTATGTCAGAAAATACCGTAAAATAACGATACTTTTGACAATAGCCAAACTTAAGGTTTAAATTTCCTTATAGTTTATTGGCAGCCATGTTGGATACAGAATGCGACTTTCACACTTGGCTTAATTGGGCTGCCTGTGGGTTAAGCAGCCAAGTGATCATTCTGTCATTTAAGTAATAGTAATAGTAATAGTAATCTTTATTTTCTCAAGATAAAAATACATATCTGAAAGTTACATAACAAAAAAAAAAGAAATATACAATATATTATTAAATACCATTAAAAGGGTGATCTAAATATTATATTTAAAAACTAGCCTATTGACAAATACATTCTTAAACCTCTCCGAATTTATTTCAGGATAATGGACAGTTCTGTTTCTAAGATTGTATTTTGTCTCTTTCATCTTCGGAATAATTTTAAGTCAAGTTCTCTAAATTGTATGCAAGTGAATAATTATCTGAACCTGTGCATGCAGTGTCAATTATCTTTCTTCACAGTATGTATCTTCCACATGATGGTACACCAGGCTGCCCTGATGGGACATATGTCATGTCAAGTTCTACTCCATCTGGAGTGTATGCTGCCACATGGTCAAACTGTTCACGATCTATACTTGAAAATAATTTAAAGTGAGTACATCTCATTTTGTTTTTGTTTTTTTGCAGAGAAAAAATATTGTTAATTACCTTGGACACTTACGTAATGGTTATTCTGTGGAATAGAGCTTACAAAAGGATGTCTACAAAACATGGACCTGGTCCATGGACCACCCTAACCCTAATGCTAACCTTAGGCCTTAACGCTACACTAAGAGAATGTTTAGGCCTAAGGTTAGTATTAGTGAAGGTTAAGGGTTGTTTCAGTATGGTAAAAATGATAACCTGAGACCTGACCTGTGACCTGTGTTTTAGACCCAGTCCACATGGGTGGTCCATGGACCCGGGTTCATGTTTTGTAGACATCCCTTACAACATGTGTCACTTGGACAGATGGACTAAAAGAAAACACCAGCAAAGTGAAAGCTGCACAGCTAGGTATCACACAGAATGGTTTCTTGACTGATGCTTGACAGAATTAAGCATCAGTTGATGGTGCACGATGATGGTAATGATCATGATACTGAAATCTCTTCAAATTGTCAACCAACAGAAAATTAATGAGCTACAGCAATGCATTTCTGTTGTTGCTAGTACATTTTCGGCTTTCATGTAAACTAAACTATCCAAATCCTTACAAAAACGTAGCCTTTGGAAGCTACTGTGTTGTTTTGAAACAAGACAAATGCACACCGATCATTTGAGCTAGATTGCAGTCCTGTCTATAGTGTGGACCATTACAAGACTTTTGAGATTGCCTTTTTTTTTAAGTCTCCTTAAGCAATGTGGACAGTGAAAACAGAGGCTCGATCTAGATCGATAGATAGATAGCATCACCGCATTGTCTTTTAGTGTGAGAAGATTAAAGATCATGAAAACAATACCAAAGCAGCAGCAGCCCCATAAACCTTGCTTTCAATTGCATTGGGAGGAGCTAAATTTGTTCCTTTTAAAGTGGACCAGTAAGCTACGATTTCTAAGTTAACTGAAACATGCACTTGTTTGTTCTGTCCCACTCATTATTGTTACAGGCTGTCACATAAGTTAAACCATTACTAAGGCAGATTGTTTCGGTTCTAGACAGTGAGGGTGTTGTTAAGGCAAGCCAGACTCTTGACGGGCAACCCTAAAACCCGGAAACCGGAATCCGGAATAACACTGGAATTAGGCCTAAGAACTTTTGTTTAGGCCTAATTAGGCCTAAAAACTTTTGTTTAGGCCTAAACAAAAGTTTTTAGACCTAATAATTAGTCCTAAGCAAAAGTTTTTAGACCTAATAATTAGTCCTAAACAACAGTTGTTAGGCCTAATTCCAGTGTTATTCCGGATTCCGGTTTCCGGGTTTTAGGGTTGCCCCTCTTGACTGCTTTCAGTGCCAATGCTCTTTTCTCCTGAGAATTATGTCATTTTGATTTGCCAGCTGCTTTCCTTAAATATTTTACAAGGTTGTTTAGTGAGATGAAAACAGAGACTATAATTTGCAAAGGCATGTATTACTGTGCAAAGTAGGCAGGGCATAAGGAAGATCGTTCTCTGCCTGCAAGTTCAGTATCATCTATATCTATCATAAGTATGTTATCTGCCCTATCCTTACAGATTTTTTACTTGAGTTTCAACACCAATACAGGTTGTGGGGGTCACATGGTAGAGCAAAGCCCCTATTGATAGTGTGCCCTTTCCAAGGCCAGACCACAACACCAGGAACTATTGTGCCCTACTCTTACTGGAATAGTGTGGGGGTTCTTTAACATCCCACAATGTTAATGGAGAAGTGCTGTGGGACGGGACCTACGGTTTGTTTGTCATCCTTGTTGTAGAAGACTAGAAAGTCTAACCATTTGCAGATGTCATTACAAAGGCAGCACTTTCTCCTCAATTATTTAAAGACTTTGAGTGGTCAGGTCTAGTTGAGGATTTGAACCAGCGACCTCCTGCATGGCAGTCCAGAGCTCTACCAACTGAGCAAACTTGTCGCAGTGAGATAAATATAGGTGACAGATCATCTTTGTTTTTGTTACAGGTCGAATGAGACATGGACTTGCTTGAATGACATGCCATTTGAGAGTGGCATCCGCAATCTTTCCCCTAATTATCACAACCAACTTCCTGGGGAAATATTTGATGGAAATTACCAGTGTGAAATGCAATACGGGAAGGATTGGTCTCTTTCCCCATACCATCCGGTATGTTGAATAATTGTGGTTGGATCCTTAATGGCATTTTAAAGGAATTTTTAGCATCTGGAAGAATCATTTTTACTCTGGCCACAGATAAACAGGCCCAGAGTTAGGGATTCACCTCTAAATCTTCTTTGTTCATGTTCAGGTCACGATTTTCCCAAGCATGCGCAAGAGTTCAGTCAATATACCGTTTTACAGTTCTGTGCTCAGTAACCAGGCCTTTGAATAAAAGCGAAGCTGGAGTTGATCTTGTTTTGATACAAACCTCACTGCTTTTCTTATGTAAATAGAACCAGTTAACATATATAAGAACAGCATGATTTACATGCATAAGAAAAGAAGTGAGGTTTGTATCAAAACAAGGCCAACTCCAGCCTCGCTTTTATTCAAAGGCCTGGTAACTGAGCACAGAACTGTAAAGTGGTCTATTGATCAGTGGATACTCTTGGAAAAGTAACTTCTACTTCTCAGCGGAAGATGAACCCGTAGTTTCCTGCACAAGAAGTGATGGTGATATATAGCCACTATGCTACTGTACATGTGCCAACATATATTATAGGAACATTTATTAATATCTTCTGTGCTTGACTGGAAACAAGTGTTTTGGTTTACATAATGTCCAGTTGCATTATGTCACTAGTCTGTCATCTGTAGCCAGCTACTTTGTTTTCGTTGTACCAGTAGTGCTGATGAAAAGTCTTACAGGTGTCAAAATACCATCACAGAAACTTGTCAAGCATTGGGTTCCCAGTTTTGAGTTAAATCAAATGCATATTGTAACAGTTCCACACGTGGAGTTTTCTCAATGTTATTATTGCTGTTGTCGTAGAATGCCTGGGGCATTTTCATTGAGTAGTTTCCAGTCTTGTGCATAATCTGAAGAGACAAGGAGCAGGTGTTGCTGCATGAGGACTCAGATTATCAAACTCTACAGAAGAGGACAATTAATAGCAGAATTAACCTTCATTTCATCACTCAATACTGCATGAGTAGATGTTACAAAACTATGCAATATTGCTGTTTTAAGCAGCTGAAAATGTCATATCAACCACTTCTTAGCTTAGAGATTAGATTTCGTGTTTTTCTGGCCAGATCACCCCATCCCTTGCGCATCTGGCATTGAGAGAGCTGTGTATGGCCTGTCATGGCCATGTACTATTTCTAATTGGCCTGGTCTACTAAAAAAGAAACTAATGAAACTTCTGCATTATCAAGAATTCAAACAGCATCAGTTTGAACTGGAAATTGGCTAAAGTAAAGGCTGGAGTATAGGCTTCCTATGGCCTCTTGTCTCCTATAAGATGAGCGTTTTATTGGGGCTTCCTAACACAAGAAGCTATTTAAATGATTCTCTTTTATAAATCTTTAAGTGTTTTGCAGAGACACTGACAAAACAGGAAGTTTGAGTTTGATAATAAATTGATATATGTTATAAATACAGTGTGATGCAATTGTCATAACCTGTTATCTTTGATTGACACTTTGAGTTATATAATATCCTTTATTATAACTCATTTTATGTAAGGTATGAATCAGTTCTTGTGACCATTAGCAATGGAATGGAATCAAATCGAATCTGGAGGTGGCCCAAGTTCAATTCTCACTGATGGACTGATCCATTTTTTTCCTTCTGTTTTCTCTTCTTTTTTGCGTGCACCAGAAACATTTCAGCAGAGGAAGGAAAAAAATGATTTTGCTCTTTGCTTTAAAAATTGTATCAGAACCAAATGCACGCCTTGCAGGCCTATTTTTATGTAGATGTCTTCTGAGAACTTTGTTGTATTAATGATTAGTCTTTAGTCTTAGATCTTTTTCTTCTTCTTATCACCTTTTTTTTTCTTCTTATCACCTGAAGTACTTTACTGTGTCTAAGTAAAGTTATCTGATCTTATCTTAGGGTGTATGTTCAATATTATACTGTATCAAAGATGGAACGGAACTTAGTAACATAGCACCCTTGGCCGATGGGACACCCTGTGGCATACGTAATGTGAGTATTTTCAAATCTGGGAGTATATATCCTCTTGCACAGCTTTCAATTGCTTTTATTGCACATGCACTATTACAGCTGTACGTCTTCAAGATGTCAGCCTCTGTCAAAATCTGATGGTAAGGAAATTTTATGTAAGAATAAAGAAGAGGAAGAATGCCATAAGCTGCTCCCCTTGTGGCATCGCTTGTGCTTTACCTTTCAATGTGTATTGCTCTTTTAATTTCAACTTACAGTGGTGCATTGGCGGTGTATGTGAGGACAATGGAAAGAAAAGAATCGAGGGAGGGTGGTCCAGTTGGTTGCCATCCTACAGCAAATGTACTCAGTCATGTGATGGTGGAGTGCAGTTCAGATCAAGAGGGTGTAACAACCCTAGGTAAGTACTTTCAATTAAATGGGGGCTTTGGAAGATGAGGTAATACACACAAATGCTTGTGCAAATGAGGAGTGGTTTTATGAAGTATTCTGGAGCATACTGCACAACGGAGAAGTAAGGTTAAAATTGGGAAAAAAAACCTGATCTGAATTGAGTACTGTAAAATTGTAAAGAGGTGGAAAAGTTGGGGTTTATCATATACAGATACAGATGCACTTTATTATCAACAGGGTGCCAAATGGCACATGTGTTTACAAATGATAATAACTTATGATTACAATAAAAATAATTCCACTAATGTGTCCTGGGTTGGATTCCAGGATCTGGTATTGTATGCGGGTTGACTTCAGTGGTTCACGTCTTTGTTCCAACTGTTTTGTTTGTTTGTTTTCTCTGGACACTACAGATTACCCTTCTCTCAAAGCCAACTTTCTTCAGTAGAGTGTCCCCAATTAGTGCCCCACACTAAACACATGTGACACAAATAAAAGTGCATAAACAAAAGTTAGACTTGATCAACTTGGATCACTTGACATGGATCATCAACAAAGTAGCTTTTCAATAGAAAGTATGGTAGAGTCTAAAGTTAGAGTTAGGATTAAGGTTGAGGTGATTTCTTGTGGCCTTATTTACAGCTTTTGACTTTTAAGTCTATTGTTATGGTGATTCTCACTGCCTTATTAGTTTTTACATCGATCCAACTGAAGCAATCCAAGTTGCTTCTGTCTGACTTTTGTACCTGCCTAAAATAAAATTTATCATTATCATCAGCACCACCACCACTGTCATCATCATCATCATTATCATTGTCGTTGGCATCATTATCACTGTCATCAACATCATTATTACACATGCTCAGCCCTGTTGCAGCCCAAGAAGAAGGACAGAAATGATATGATTCTGTACCATGTAATACGAAAACTAGATTCTCACGAATTGAATTTACCCTGAATTACGTAGTTGCTTAATGTGGGGTTAAAGGTTAAGTATGTCATTTGATATTCTAACCTGTAGCCCCAAGAATGGTGGGAAGCCTTGTGAGGGATCTGATAAGACATGGAGAATATGCAACACAGAGGTTAGTGACATTAACCATACTGAAAGTGAAGAATGGTCATCGCAGTTAATTTTCCAATTTAAGCAATTGGAAAGGAGAAGCCTGAAAAAATCAGGGCTTCAACGGGATTCGAACCCGTGACCTCCACGATACCGGTGCGATGCTCTACCAACTGAGCTATGAAGCCACACATTGGGAGCGAGGTCAATTTAGTGAGTTCATATCTCCCGTGAGGTGTGAAATAATCCCGGTATCGCGGAGGTCACGGGTTCGAATCCCATTGAAGCCCTGATTTTTTCAGGCTTCTCCTTTCCAATTGCTTGAATTGGAAAATTAACTGCAATGATCATTCTTCACTTTCATCTGCAACCGCAGTTTACATATGAATTATTTCATATATACTTCGCATTATTAATCATACTGTCACCGTGTAGAAACATACAATAAGTTTTAATTGCATGGTACACTGTCCCAGCACCTGAATGGTTATTTCTGGCTTGCAGTATAATACTTGCAGTATCCAAACATCTGTGCAACTTGAAGATGGAGTAACAATAATACTCAAGAGTGATTTGATCAGCATAATGCAGTGCTACTCATCCATTTTTCAAATACAGTGTACAGGTTATATTACTTTTGAGCTTCAATTACGACAATACATTTGATTGTTTATTATAGACAGTATTTACTTATTAATTAATTGATTGATTGATTGATTGATTGACTGATTTGACCATTTATTTATTATTTCACTTTCATGCACATACCTTTTAATTTGCACAATCACCTGTCGTTAAAGCTTGTAATCACTATGCAATTTAATGTGCTAACATGATTATATTTATTTCTATTCAAAGCCATGTCCAGCAAACAGTACAGGATATAGAGCAAAACAATGCACAATGAAGAGGCCAGGCTCTCGTCCTCTACATTATAGAAATCGTATGATAACAATGAACCTTAATACTTTTATTGTCATTAGCAATAATTATGTTATTATTTCACGAACTAGGTTGGCTCTTTCTGCAAGTAGGGGAGGACAGATGCTGTAAAGAAAAAGAAGCATCAAAAAGTCTGAAAACAAGCGAACTCCAAATAAAGCCTAATCCCAAGTGAACAAAATACAATGCTTTCCCATACTTGCAGAAAGACCCAGGAACTTGCCTTTTGATATACTATGGCATTTCAAACCACCCTTTCCCCCTACATATCAATTATAATGCCCTCTTAATCTTAACCCGTACTTCCAGGGAAAATTTGTTATTAATAAATAGGAAAACTTTTTGATAGAGTGGAAGAAAGATACATAAAAGATTTTTTACCACTTAACTCTTAACAAAATCACATATATATAGTCACTGCTTTCTTTTTACTTCGGTCTCCAACAACAACTTCCTATGATTTATTTCAGCTTGCATCTTATACTGTCAAGTTGGCTCACGGTTATATGTAAGTGGAGTTGTTCAAGACGGCACTAGATGTTATGCTGATAGAAAAAAGCTTGATGTGTGCATTGAGAGTCGGTGTCGGGTAGGTGCTATAAATTAGATGACAAATATATACTGATAAACGATAAATACCAGTATACACACTGAAAAGCCACATTAATATTATACCCTGGTTCTTGTGGGCCATATGCAGAAGGCTGGAATTGTTACAGAAGTTCAAAAATGTAAGTTTCAGGCCTGGAAAGTTGTATGGAAAGTCTTAGACAATTTATTGTACTCATTTTTTCCAAACAAACCAGGCATTTGGGTTTTCTGGAGAATTAATACAAAGATAAGCAGTATTTTCCAGCTCTGCTGCTAACATTATATGACAATTTTACAGTGCGATTGGTCAATAATTGTAGGTCTCAGAAAGTCTATAAAGGTCATATAAAAATTCTTAAAATTATGAATATCCCCCCTACCCCTCCAAGGGCTCCTATAATTTCAGGCCTTATTAAATGGGGGAGGGTGGGGCTTAGTCCTAGAGAAGCCTGGTATTTTACTTCTTTAGTTAGTAGAGTTTGTCTATTATTGTCGTGTTTGAATTTCAGAGAGTTGGTTGTGATCATAAGCTGGACTCCAATGCACTGGTTGATCGATGTGGCATTTGCGGAGGCAATGGAGACACTTGTGTCAAAGTTAAGGGCCTCTACCAAGAATCACATACCTCAGCAGGTTAGGGTATCTCTTCCTTTGACGGTAGAGTTCAAGTGTTTGTTTAGGAGCTAACAACAGTTAGGCCAGTTGTTAAAGGGGCCAAACTGTAGAGTGGGAGCTCTGGGTTTGGTTCTATAGGAAAATTCATTACCTGGCGAGGGAATTCCGCGTTAAATTGCACGCGAAAACCGATATTGCACAAATCGCACTGGACCAAACACTTCGTGTGTTGTATCATGGTTGGGCGGGTATAGATCGAATTCATAAATAGCGGCTAATAAATTATTATTTTCTCTTTATGCTAATTTTCCTCACTAGCCCCATATTGAAGCAGAAATTATTTTCAATTTTTACATGCTAACAAGGCTGGTGAGGAAAATTATCATAAAGGGAAGAGAATAATTTACTAGCCGCCATTTATGAATTCAGTACATACATCTGCTATTCTAAATGACTCAAGATGATGGTGATGCACAGCTCTATACATCCGGGTTGTGCTACTGTGCACTTGGGCTATCTCTGCTTGCTGGTATATTATTAATTACTCCACTGTGATAACTTAAAAAGCAAATTGATTGTCTTCAGGCTTAAAACTTACTGAAATAAATACAGCAGCAGAATACAATAGCTTAAAGGGACTTACATTAAACTCCATATTTGTAGTATTTTATAGTAATCACTTGTTGCTTTTGCCAGGACCATCAAACGCAGATGTTATTTCGAAACTCATTGTGGGTACAACTGGTGTTTTATTCCAGATGAAGAAGGCAACGCAAAACTATCTTGGTGAGAAGACAGAATTAATGAACGGGTGCACAGTAAATGACAACAAACACTAGTTGCGCATAATTTTGCGGAGCAGGAAATGTACTGGCAAGGCTCGGATAATACCCACTGACCTTCTAAACCACAGATGAGGGGCCTCAGCACATAGCACCATGCTGAAGGGGTGCCTCATGCCTGTATTGTAAGGCGGGCATAGTTGCTGGCATGTCCTGCGGCGAGTTAACCCAGTCCAGCGGAGAAACAATATGCCCCCTCCCTGACAAGGCTTCAGCACAGGGCTGAAGGGGTGCCGCAGGCAGCCATTTCCCACCCATACTTTATTAATTAGAACTAAAGTAGGTTACAGGCTGGTTAAAAGCCAGAAAACAAGATGGGAGGGAGGAAGGGATTAAAATACTGCTGGCAGAAAAGTACTTGCAGCTGAGGAAAATCTGCCTGAGAAGGCTCACATGGCAAGAGCGGAGCCTAATATGGTAATCACGTGGTATGAGGCTGAGCAGTCATCCCGAAACTCCAGCCAGTATTTACTTTCCGTTATTAACTTCTGTTTTATTCTAAAATGTCAATTGAATTAACCGTTATTCTCATTTATTCCTTTATTCATTCGTCTATGCATCTATGGAAGCTCCCTTCCATACTTCCTTCCTTCTTTGACTTCATTTATTTGTTGGTTGATTTATTCATTCATTCAATGACTCACTCACTCACCTGCCTAGACACCCACTCAACCAACCAACCAACCAACCAACCAATCTGTCAGTCAGTGATTTAGTCTGGCAGTCAATCGATCAATAATTGATCAATCAAAGTTAGTTTTCACTGAGCATTGTTACGACTTTTTCATTCAGGTGTGAAAACAGGCAACGGTGACTATTTAGTCGGTGGTCAGAAGTCAGCCAAAGTTCAAACTGTGAAGGCTGCTGGCACAACAATAACTTACAGGAAAAATAAACGGAAAGCCAAGTTAACCATCCCAGGCCCTACAAATGCCACCCTGGAAGTTGTGGTAAGCCTGCCACCCTGGAAGTAATTTTGTGAATGGTCTTTTTTACAAACGTACTGGTTAGCAGCAGGCATAAATTAGCGTGTGGCTAGATTTAAAGCGTACTTATAAAACCTTCAACTCATTTCTACAGCAAAAGTGTCTTTTAAAAGGTATTTGTGCTGTAATTTTAGCCCTATTTGCCCCCCAACCAAGATGGCATCACAAAGTGTCAAAAGGCCTATATACCTTCAGAAGTCTATACCAAAAGTCAAAACCAATTTGGTGGATGTAATTGATCAGAAATCAAGTTCAAGTCAGCTATGTATTTTCATACTACATTTATTTATTCATTTATCTATCTATGTATATCTATCTATCATCTATCTATCTATCTATGTATCTATCTATCTATCTATCAATCTATCTATTTATTTATTTTTCCAGTACATTTTTACGAAAGGTTCAAATGTGGGAGTGGATTATCGTTTCAAAAGACGAGTTCAGGCTGGAGACCCAGAGGTTCAATACAACTGGACGACTGATCCCTGGTCCTCATGCTCTGTTACATGTGGTCGTGGTAAGAACTAATTGACTTGTTAATTATTTAGGGTGTGTTCATTTTTTATGGTCAGGGGTAAGAATATATTCCATAACGTTCTAATTTCCTGTATCTTACATATCCCTTATGGGAGATTGATACATCGTGAAACGCGTTAAGCTTCGGTGTTAATGAATCTCTGTTGTCAATTGTCGTCCCACTACACTCTAGATTTTTGTTTGTCAAATACTTGTCTCATATTTCTGTGCGTAAGCTTGTCAACTCTGATTGAATAATTAACAAAATATATTTAAATGGCTGTAGTAAAATTTATGTGCACCTTTTTATTTCAAATAAAACTCGTTTGTAAGCTGTTCTCACTTTCTTCCACAACTTCCACAAAAGGAAACAGATACAGTATTCGATTTTTTTAGATTTAGATTTAGATTTAGATTTAGTATCCAATTTAGATTTAGATTTTAGTATTGATTTAGATTTAGATTTAGTATATCCGATTTTGATTTTGATTTAGATTTAGTATTCGATTTTGATTTTGGTTTAGATGTAGTATTTGATTTTGATTTACTATTCGATGTGGATTTAGATTTAGATTCATGTTAGTCTGCTGCCCGGGAAGACTTGATAAAATCGAAATCTAACTGTTCCAGGTTGAGGATAGCCCCCAAAAGAACGATTTCTCAGATAATGCCATTAGTCCAGTATTGGACTGAACAGGATTGAGTTGTATTTGATTGAAATGGATTGGGCATCATTTTGTCAGATTGGATTGGACTAGACTGGGTTGAGTTAGAGCTGAGGTCAAATTGAATTGAATTAAGTTGAGCTGTTCGAATGAAAAGGACTGGATTGGATTTCACTGAACTGGATTAAGTCGGATTGGGACTGAATTGAGCTGTATTCGACTGAATTGCATTGGACTTGACTTTATCAGATTTGATTGGACTGGACCGGGTTTGGTTGGTTTGGATTAGAACGTGTTGAATTGGAGCTGAGATCAGAGTAAAGTCAGTAGATTAAGTTAAGCTATTGGAATGGAACAGTTGGGATTTCACTGAGTTGGATTCAATGGGGTTACATTGGATTGGTTTGAGTTTAACTAAATGGGATACAATTGGAGTGGAGTGAAATGGGTTGGACTGTGTGTCTGCAAATGGGTGGTTCAATTGTCACAACGGCTTGTGAGGACGGTTAGATAGTATGCTTGGTTTTAATTGAGTGCAAATATGGTACACCATTCTTTTATTAGGCGTCCGTACACGTTTGGTGAGATGTGTTATATCTGATGACCAGACCCCTGCAAGTGATCAGGCATGTGCAGGAAAAAGCAAACCAGACAGCCAAGAGCAGTGTTCACCGATAAATTGTACTTCTAGGTGAGTGTGAATTTGCAAATACAGCCTCATGCTCGACATGCGAGTCGTCTTTGTGTTCTCGAATTATGATTGAATATCCTCCTTGTAAAACAAAGCGATCCCGTGGCATAGGAATTAGGATTGGCGCAGTGGTGTGTCCGATTCCCACATTCGACACCATATGAGGGTTGGATTTGTTTTTAGTGGTTCTCTACTCTGCTCTGAGAGGTGTTTTATGGGGTACTTTCCAAATCAATCTGGATTCAGTGGATGAATAGCCACTTTGTGGATGTGCCACTGCTAATTCCACTCATCAATTTATGCACAGTTTGAGGAAATTCCCTTTGGACAACTGAAGGCAATTTTGGTCCTTTTCCTGAAATCCTGTCCTTTCTACATGTCCCCTAGTGTTTGGCCGATCCCTTAAGAGTTTTCGTGGTGTTATTGTTTTCCAGACTCACCATTTTAGATGCATGCTAATCATTGCCGTCAGGACTCACCCCTCCCCATTTATTTCTCGCAGATGGCTTACTACTCCCTGGTCAGATTGCTCAAAGTCCTGTGGCAATGGGGAACAGACGCGGAAAGTCCTATGCGTCATGGATTTGAGTCCTACCAAATATGTGTCGAGCAGTAGCTGTTCTGAAGCTGACAAACCTGTTGTTCCTAACACATTGAAATCGTGCAACAGCTTTGTGTGTTATCCGGACTGGGATACTAAGGAGGGACTCAACGTAAGTATAATGCGATGACAGGGGTGATGGAAGGGGATTACTTTGTTCTTGTTTTCCTGTCCATTTATTGAACCTTATTGTAGCATTGCTTCAGTAGAAGCAACACTTCTCTAAGGGAATGAAACTTGAACACTAACCAAAAGCCTAATCCAGCTCCTGGATAGCTGCTATACAAAACTGCTAAGAACATTGAACACTGGAGGGGCCATATCACCAATCGAGAATTGTTTGGAAACTGGCTAGATTGACGGAAAAGATTGCCATAAGAAGGATGAGGCTTCCCGGGGATCCTAGACATGGAAGAGCAAGCCTTAGTAGACCTAAAAAGACGATGACTGACACCCTGTTAGCTGATGCTGCACTCACAGACCCGCCCGAGAGAGAGATCAGTGGAACCTCTGTTGCAGTACTCGACTACAACAGTCGAACTAACACTGAACCCGTCCTCTCCCCACCTTTGCTTTCTGATTTGTTGTTAAGATGAAAAAAAAGAGGAAACTGAAACCGTCGAAATGACGAATTTTACTTTTCAGTTTTAATCACGAGGTGAGAGTATTTCTAGTGATCGCCAGGTCCTGACAAAACTAATGCATTTACCAAAATACAAAGGGATTCAAAACAGCGTAAAAACAGTCTACAACGTAAAAGAAAGAAGCCATTTCCGAGTTAACGTCAACCTCTTTTTCAGAGTCGATATGCTGCACCATTTGCAAGACCTGACAGGCTTGGACGAAAAAACAAAAGACAGAGAACGAAAACAATGAAACCTATTCCTAAACCGATAGAGGTGCAGCCTGTAAGGAACCAATGAAATAAGTGGTTTCAATTACAGGTGCGGCCTAACTGGTTTTTCAAAGCGCGTCCAAGTGCGATAGTTTTCTGGTGTTAATTGGTTTTTGCATTTGATCGCACCAAAACTCGCTTTCAAAAACAGGCTTAAGTGAACTCCGAAATGTCCCGTTATGATCAGCTAGCTAATACCGAGCTGTATTTATCTACAGAGAGACGACTGCGGCGAGCCTATTGATCCAAGAACACTGTCTTGTTATCGAATGGATGAGCGTGGACAAAAGAGTATACTGCCGCCAATCATGTGCAGGTTCAATTCCAAGCCCACGCGGCTTCCATGCACTACTCCGTCAACGCCGTCAAATCCTTTTCGTCCTACCACGCGATCACCAACCTCCAAGAATACTGCTAAACAGGCTGGCCAGGCAACTCAAACCAAGTGCTCGTTACTTTTTACTCTTCTGTCTCTGTTATTGCATCTCCTAGAAGCAACTAAGTACTAGCACTAGATAGTTAAATTTGGCTTTAGTAGCTTCCCTCTTATATGTTAGCTCTCCGAGTCAACCCTGTCCTGCCGTATGTTTTTACTTTTTCGAAACACCTCATGCGGGGGTAGTAGTGGACTAGATTGTTTCACCTCATCTTCAAGTTGACAACGGATGAAATTATTCCCTTCAACATATATAAATGTTGATATGAAATCAGATTACGATATAGATATTTTTAATGATTAAAATTTTCCCAAAAATTCATAGGAGCAGTGTAAAAATTAATAGGAAAAACGTTTCAACAGTGCACCATTTTGTTGATTATTTAATTTTGAATTTATTGCAATTCTTTTGACTGACTTGTAAAACGTTCGTAAAAAGTTCTTGTAAATGAACACGTGATCTCTTCAGTCACTGATTGATGACGGCTTTATATTCTCATCACATGCCCACAATTACGCTGAATCAATATTGAGAAGAATTTAGATGTTGATCTAACTATTGATAGTTGAGTTTTCAGTTGACTGTCGTAAGTATTGATTGTATCGGTTTTGCGTTACTACGATTTCTGATTGGCTTAAAAATCTCGAAAGTCTCTCGACGAATCATAACTTGACAAACTCTAACCCAGTTGTAATTTGCTCGCGCATGTTCTAGTGACGGTGAGGCCCTCCGCTATTATGATATCTGTAACGTGGATTTGTATTTATCGTAGTTATGCGAAGTATAAGATATTAAATGAATAGATTAGAATGTATAAGGATAGACCAAACATTTCGGTCCGTCTTCAGTGTCCTTTCACACCATGCCAAAGTGACATAAAGAGGGTAAAAAATCGGACATTGGAAATGGAATTGAGACTGTTTGGGCTCTCATTCCAAACACGGTTTTTAGTTCAGTGTCTATGAAATCACTTGTAATGGGACAATTTTTTTAGGTTTCTGATGTCCTCAAGAAAGTTTCTTTTTAGTTACGCTTGTGTGTCTTCATTCTTCTCGCACGCAGATTATGCTAATCTGTCCTTGTAATTTGTTGTCTGGCTCCTTTACCTTGTAGCAGGTAGTGCTGCTGCAGTTCTACTAACGATAAAGAGAATGTTTTGGCCACGCTTTTCTTATAGCTCTTTATCCTAGCAGCAGATCATGAAGCTCTATAAGGGGCGGGTGTTGATCGAAAAATTACATTTTGTCATTTGCATATACTTGACCCTTTTGAAGACCCCGGCCGCTGTCATGCTTCAAAAAGCATGAAGAATCAGTTTTCCAAGATTGTGTTTGTAATATTTTATAATACCGAGGCCCGGTGTTATAAAGAGCTAATGCGAACCTGGGACTTTCAGCAAATTTCAACCCTCTATATGGATTTAGGCTTTATGGAGCGTTAAGCATCCATATGGAAGAGGAAGAGAGAACCGAGGGGTTAGGAAAGACTGTATTGAGCGGAACTGAGTTTCTCCGAGAAGTCTTTACGTCCCCTCACACTTATACGCTGCGAGCAGCGGATTCGAGTCTCTTATCCACTTCCACTGCTTACACTTCTCTTCAGCTAACCTACTTCTCTACCGGCTCGCCTCAACTAAGAAAAATTAACTAATGGGCGTGCAAGTTTGAAATTAAACCAATAAAACGTAAAGTCTGTCTGCGAACTCCGGAAAACAACAAGCATCATGAGGCGAATGGCACAGTGATATTATGGTCATTCCAGTTAAAAAAGTAATAATTAAAAAAAAATGGAAGAGAACAATTTCGGAGAAACTTCCAGTCCATTCCAACATTTCAGATTCCACCATTGTAGACTCGCTCTTCCAGATTCCTGATTTTAGTGCTGCAGGTTATAACGCTCTCGGTTGTGTATAGAGACTTGAAGCGTCCGGTAGTTTTTAGGTAATTTATGCGTTTCCATTGGTTGAGACACCCAAAATGTATCATGAACATTCAATAATTTCTTCTTCACGCCACGTTTTCCTTCGTCAAACAATAAGGAGGACGAATTTATTGAGCAGATCTCTCGAAGTTTCAACTCTCGACGTATCACTTCGCAGCAGGTCCAGACATGCCGCCGTCATAACAGGTGAGACAACCTGGAAAGATTTTCGTATAACCCCATACATTTATTATGCATGCAGAATTATTATTATGGTAAAATTTAAAGTTATTCAAAGCGAGTAAGTCTCAAAGGAGCGCTATTGTTTCCGCTTTTGTTTAGATAAACAAAGAACTGTATGTATAATAATGGGGTTATACGGAAATCTTTCCGCCACAGTTCATAGGTCAACGGCACAGGTCATTATTTTACACTTAATGAAACAAGCTTTACAAGGTCTCTTTGGCTAAAAAAAACTTGAAGATTTTTGGGACTGGTAAGGTTCATTTCAGTGTTAGGTGAAACAGTGACCTGTGACCTGGCAAAATAACTTCATGTAAGCGTTCTCCTTGAATACCCCACACAACAACAAGGCCTGTGGAACTTAGGCTGTGCATGGTACAGTTATGATGTATAGATACCCAAGCCCTTATTCTTGGGGTGCATTCTTTTGAGTCTGTTCTGTTGATTTTTATTCTGGTTTAGGATTAACGGAATAACTGGAATAGGGTTTTCCAATCGAATGCGTATTCTGAAAACAGAATGATTATTGCGGATTATTGACCAGAGAACTAATGCTCAGAATAGTCTGGACACAACTAAGACTGACATTTCAAATTTTTGCGCCAAAATCTCCCCAAAAGAATGCGGATTCTGTGTATGTCAAGTAAACCATATTCTCTTCATTCTGTTCAATATGCCATTGAGAGCAGAATCAATGCTGTTCTATTCATTCTGAAAACAGAACAGGTCTCAAAATAACGGTTACAGTAAACCAGACATTCCGTGTATTCATATTCCAGAATGGTCCCAAAATAGTCCCAAATTTATGCACCCTAATGTCAGCTAAAACAATACATGAATAAATTAAGATTGCTGTTTGGTGATTGACTGTCAATTTTCCTGGCAGCTTGAGATCTGCGGCTGTTCGTTTTTGAGGGGGGTGGGGAAGGGGTTGTGAGGCAGTGCACAAGGGCGTCCAACTGAACACTCAGGAACAATGCACAAAAATACATGCCAATTTGGCTTCGTTTGATGACATCCCTTTTGTTTTGTTTTGGCTCAGGATGAAATACTGGACAAGGAAATGTTACACGTCAAAATCAAGCAAGAGACAACCAAGTTTATCGCAGAAGCAATCAAAGGTATAATCAATTTTGCAAAGGTGCATTTTTACTTGAAGGGATAGGGCTGGGGCTTCGGCATAGAGGGCCTTCAAAAAAGTTGGGTCCCTGGGGTGGGCCAGGCCTTGCAATTTTATAAAGAGAGGGAGGGTCGAGCCATTTTTTATTGTTGGTTTGGCCAAATCACAGAATAATCGTGAGTTCAACATCATGGAAAAAGGGGAAACCCGTAATTTTTTCAATTTAATCCCCTGCAGCCCTCACCCCACTCTTCCCAACAAAAGATGTACTTTCTATTAAGCAAGAGGAGCATCTACGTATTCAAGCAAGAAAGAAGAAGGTGGTCATCACAAAAGCAAGAAAAGGTAAAAATAAATAGCGTATTGACCTATGGTAAGGCCACACTCATTGAGACAAAAGCGGCAATAGTCAACACTCAGAATGCAGCTAATACACTGGCACAGGCTTCCGCCACGCAATGTAGAATTACCTACCTGCTTTCAATGGTGGAACCTTGTTTATGCAACCATCAAAGGACCATGAAATGTCTTTCGTGTCATAGGTGAGGGGGTAGCATTAGTAAGGTGTTTCAAGTTATGATCGGTAACAACTGGCAGACCATGATGACATATCAAGAGGATGGTACATGTAGCGTTGGGGGAGTGATGTCCAATCATGATTGGCAACATCTGGCAGAGTATGGAGTTTATGAAATATCAAGGGGGTGATACATGTAGCATTTAGCAAGTGGTGTCCAATAATTATGATTGACAACAACTGCCAGCACATAGGAATTTATCATTGATATCAAATGGGTGATAGAATTGGCAGGGTAGTGTCAAATTATGATTTGCAATAATGGTGGACCATGGAATTTGCATCATATTAAGGGGTTGATAGCACTGGCAGAGTGGTGTCCACTAATTATGATTGGCAACAACTAAAAAAGCATGGAATTTATGTCGTAAGGAGAGGGTGGTACAATTTGGAGCATAGTGTCATACATGTGCATATAAAGGGGGTGACGGCATTAGGAGGGTAGTATCAAGTTATGATTGGCAAAAAACTGGCAGACCATGGAATTTTTGTTGTATAAAGGGGGTGATAGCATTGAGAGGGTACTGTCAAATTATGATTGGCAACAACTGGCAGACGATGGCATTAATGTTGTATCCAGGGGTGATAGCATTAGGAGGGTACTGTAAAATTATGATTGGCAACAAGTGAAGGACCATGGAACTGATGTTGTATCAAGGGGGTGATAGCATTAGGAGGGTAGTGTCAAATTACGATTGGCAACAAGTGGCAGACAATGAAATTAATGTTGTATCATGGGGGTGATAGCATTAGGAGGGTGGAGTCAAATTACGATTGACAACAAGTGTGTGGCATGGAATTAATGTTGTATCAAGGGGTGATAACATTAGGAGAGTACTGTCAAATTACGATTGGCAACAACTGGCAGAGCATGGAATTTTTGTTGTATCAAGGCAGTGATGGCATTAGGAGGGTAGTGTCAAATTATGATTGGCAACAACGGGCACACGATGGAATTGATGTTGTATCAAGGCGCTGATAGCATTAAGAGGGTAGTGTCAAATTACGATTGGCAACAACTGGCAGACGCTGGCATT
The DNA here is from genome assembly GCA_014634185.1 of Astreopora myriophthalma. Taxonomy (NCBI): domain Eukaryota; kingdom Metazoa; phylum Cnidaria; class Anthozoa; order Scleractinia; family Acroporidae; genus Astreopora; species Astreopora myriophthalma. The sequence continues at coordinate 3,287,548 of BLFK01000134.1, read as the reverse complement.
GATGTCGTATCAAGGGGGTGATAGCATTAGGAGGGTAGTGTCAAATTATGATTGGCAACAACTGTCAGACGATGAAATTTATGTTGTATCAAGGGGGTGATAGCACTAGGAGGGTAGTGTTAAATTACGATTGGCAACAAGTGGGTGGCATGGAATTGATGTCGTATCAAGGGGGTGATAGCATTAAAAGGGTAGTGTCAAATTATGATCAGCAACAACTGGCAGACGATGGAATTGATGTCGTATCAAGGGGGTGATAGCATTAGGAGGGTAGTGTCAAATTATGATTGGCAACAACTGTCAGACGATGAAGTTTATGTTGTATCAAGGGGGTGATAGCACTAGGAGGGTAGTGTTAAGTTACGATTGGCAACAAGTGGTTGGCATGGAATTGATGTCGTATCAAGGGGGTGATAGCATTAGGAGGGTAGTGTCAAATTATGATCAGCAACAACTGGCGGACGATGGAATTGATGTTGTATCATGGGGGTGATAGCATTAGGAGGGTAGTGTCAAATTATGATTGGCATCAACTGGCAGACCATGGAATTTATTATAATGATATCAAGGAGGTTATTGCATTTACCGATGTTTGTTTGACGGTGTTCCACTGTAGTTTTCTTTTCTTTGTGAGCGGCGCAGAGTAAGCATCATGCGCGTTAAGATGCGATTTAGACAGCAAGTGTGAGGCCTTAAAACTACTGGTTATTACGTTATGTTATTAGGAAGGAATCATTAGAAGAAATCAAAGTTTAGTTTTCATGATACGTTGACAGTGCAACCTCTGGTATTACTGATATTAGCTGAAATGAAAGCTTTAACCTGCGAGGAAAATTGCATTGCGCTTTCAAACTTCATCGTCGAATTCAATCGCCTTTTTGGGCTGACACTTTAGATTCTACTGAAGATTTTTCACAGAATTTTGACCACTGACTCGAAATACTGTACTGTTGGCATTCATTTGACCCCTGAGACTTAAATGCGCATGCGCCGTATTTTTGTTAAAAATTAAGGCAGTGAAAACTTTCCCAGAGAAACTAAGTCTTTAATGAATATTGCAAACAAGAAATACAAGTTGTGTCTTTAATAGCAATTAAAGTTAATTATTGCAAACTCTGAATAATGTGTTTATTTTTTAAATTGGCGCATGCGTACTTTGAGCGCCCGTATTTTTCTAGGTCTTTTGGCGGGAAAATTTGACTAAAATTGCACAGCGTTTCCCCTGACAATATTTTCAGCATAAAAATTAAAAAGCGTCTCTTCTAAACTTTTTTAATCCCACCAAAAACTGATATACCATCTCGTGCAATAAATTCTGAGGAAATTTAACAAAACCTACGAATCAAAGTCTTGCACGAAATACTTTTACAAGGAGGATGTTAAAATCAGCGCGGCAAGCTATGAAATCGTCCCTTACTCGATTCAAATGTTTCAAAAAGGAAAATACATTTGCGTACACCTAGCCCACCCTCTTAGAAACCATATCATGCCGGTTTTAATGGTTATTGAAAATCTAGTGTACACTTCTCTTGCCCTTTTTTAAGCCTCAATGTCTGAAATATTACAGCTTGCCGTGTTGTTTTTATACTGCGAAGACGTTTTTCTACTGGACAAGAGTCTTACTCAGGAAAAAGCACGCAAACTGAATAAACTGTCGCCGATGCGCTGTGCCCCCGGAATATAACGAGCGGAGAAAAATCTCGACCAGAGTGCAAACACAGTTAAAATTGCAGTAAATGTATGTGGTATTGACTGACTTTGAACCTTTGTAGCAACCTTTTTAGTTTAATGTAAAGGGTTTTGCCTTATTTCCTCGTGAAATACGGTTGACATAAATTGAGAACTTGTCCTAATTATGCAAATCCGCCCAAATTGTGATTCAGTGTTGCTTCAGTTATTATTTTAAATGTGCTAAACTTTGGCTTATTTGCTTGAGACAATGATGACTTTTGTTCAGTGGTTGGCAAATTTTAGTGTCAAAACATAAGACATCGCTATCTTTCTGCAAATCACAGACTTCGTAGAGTCAAAGCTTCCTTATTTCTTCTTGCTACTATGAAGATCCGTCACTTGTATCGGAGATGGTGAAATGTCAAAACTTAAAACAAAAATTCGTTAAGACAAACCTCTCTGAATCAAAATATGCAAATGAGAGCGAAAATATAGGTGGATTTTAGTGACGTGAATGATTTTAGGAAAACATTAAAATTGTCTCTAACTTTGAAAATTTGTTGCTTTAATGCCGAGTTATAAATGTTCAAAGTCAGTCAAAACCCCATAAATTGACTGCAATGTTATTCCATGTTCACCCCTAAACCAAGATGGCGCGCGCTTTAGAACCGTGAAAATTCTTTTGCTCAAAGGAACTGTAGTGAAATGCGTCGCCTACGCGCTATGCTTTTTGTTTTCCAGTAGAAAAGGTCTCCTCGAAATTAACTAAACTACTAGGAGGAGTTCATCATGCAGCCCCAATGTCTGTTTAAGCTTTGAAAAACATCGCTCATTACCGCTTGCCCTTGGTGCGTTTCCTTTTCTTTTCCACCCACCGAGCATAATAATAATAATAATAATAATAATAATGATTTATTAACAGATCCACTGGGTGGCTCTTCCCTGTCAAATTACATTAATTACAAATTACAAAATAAATCGAATTAAGTTATTTACAAATTATACAGTAAAAACAGGATAACGGAATCCAATTACAGTAAAACTAACTAACCGCTTTGTACTGTTTCTTAAAAGGCTCCTTGAGAGTCTTAAAAAGGTTCTGTAATCTTTACAGTTTCTAATAGTTTCTGGTAGA
>BLFK01000134.1:3264742-3279742 GCA_014634185.1 Astreopora myriophthalma | reverse complement strand
AAAAACAGGCAATAGGCGTCAGTCTGAAGTGTTTGAAGCAATGTGCATGCGCAGTATTTCGTACGCATGATTTTTAATCCTTTGTTTACGTAAATGGAAGCGAATTTACACCGAATTTGCCGAACCATCGCGAGGAAGGGAAAGGTTTTTGCGGTAGCCGCCATATTTGTTTTGTTTTTCGAAATCCGCGCCGGCCTTAAAAAAAATACCACTGCCCGCAAAAAAACTGTTCAGCCACCTGAAACACCACACAAGGAAAGAAAAATCTGTGACCAGGGTGGGAATAAATAGTTCCCGATGCTATGGATCGGCGATGGTTCTTTATGCATCATATGTACACAGTAGTGTTAGGCCCAAATTAGTTTCGTATATAGCAAAATATATGTTTTATAGTCTTACGGAAGGAAATCTTTTGGGATTAGGTACACTTCACGCTTTAAACTTAAGTTATCTGAAGTAATTTTTAGTCGGAGAACAAAATGATGGCGATGACAACAAACAAAACTTGCTCTTTCAAAACGTGGAACAGGATTTTTTTAATTTACTGTTGTTTCGTAAAATGTGTACTTGTGCTGCTTTTCTCCGTCCTAGTTCCAAGATATCTATACACTGAGTCACTTTTCACCAGCAAACCTTTTACCTGGAGTCTCTCGTCCCTAGCTTTTCTATCGAGTTTTAAATATAATGTAGTCTTATCGATTTTTGAAGCTCGATTCGCAACGCTGATGTAGTGGAAATTTTTTTGATGTGTTATTTTAAACGAAAGGTTTTAAACCTTGGTTTTTGTTGTATCGACTTATTGAAAGCGAATTTAGATCTTTTCACCGAATAACTGAGTTTTAATGGACTTAACTAATTTTTAGTGGTCAATACCTCCTTAAAATCGTCAAACCTGTCGCTACATCCGTACTAACCATACCGTTACAACGTGTATATCTAGACACTGAGCGGTCAATTCTAACGAATGTCCAAATAGCATATAACCTGTAGCAAATTTGTAACAGTAACGCTTATTTTTGGCGACAAAGGGATTTAATTTGCTCCAACAATTTTCATGTATTCTAAATCATCAGTTGTCAACTTCTTGAATCCAGTGATCGCTCAATGCTGAAATGGTGACTGAGAAAAGAAAGATCCTAAGTTGTCCTAAGGTGCTTGAGTGTCCCCATCTGATTTCACATCGAATGTAATTAATCAAGGTTATGAGCAGATCCATCAAGATTTGAATGAAGATAATTGTGAAACATTCCTGTCCATTCTCCAGCTCACGTCTCGTGCAAAGGTGAGTAACGTGCAATTTGACGAGTTTGTTACTTCAGACAATGACCAGCTTGTTAGGCTCGCTCCGTTGCAAAGAAAATTTACAAAAATCGATTCTAATGAAATCTGCTGCAATTCGGTCAGCCACCATTTCTAAATAATTTACACTGCATTTCTTATCTTTGAAGAATTTCCTTCTGCATTATTCTTCCATTCACGTTCTCTCTCTTGCACTTTCTATTTGTGTGCATTCTTCGCCCAATTTGATAGTGGCCTAAAAATAAAAATACAATAGGTGAGACGAAATCACGCCAAGTGCCAACCAGATCAAAGGAGTACGTTTAATTTTTACGACCGTTGCTTCGCTCAAAGTTGCTAAATATTTACCTTTCAAACGCGTTGTGGTGACACTGTTCTCCCTTTGTCTTCTAATTTTTCCAGGCTGGTAGTTTCCTACGAACAAAAACGAGTAGAACATGTCTTTAGTTTTAAAATTATGATTAAGGCTCCCAATGAGTTTTCTAACGGGCAACACGAGAATATTTTCAACACTAGCAAAATCTAGCATCGTGAAATTGGTGAACGAATTGAATTTATTCTGGAACTGAAGAACTTAGTAAGATTAATGTAGGGTAAAACCACGTGTTAACTTCGCAAAGAATGTTTATCTGCTTTCCCTCCGTTGACGAAACATAAGGCGAAAGTTTTGCACCACTGTGTTCTGAAACTTACCGGCTTCGAATAAAAAGACGAAGAGACTTGCTTCCTTCCACTTGTTCCAAGGGGTATATCAAAGTTCCATTACACTGACTTCAAACCATACGGCAACACCCCAGCACATCTTGCCATCAGCACGGTCAGCGCAGAATGAACGGAATTTTATAATAGACCATTTCCGATATATTAATATTCAGCTTGACATCGAGGCTTGGGGGAATAAAACAAAGACATTGAATAAACATGTCGACACGCGCTTCTTTGTTTTATTCCCCCAGGCCTCGATGTCAAGCTGAATATTTATATATCAGGAAAGGTCTATTAGTACTGAATACGGATTACATCGACAAGAACCAATCACTAACAAGAACGTCATACTTTTGCATAAAAGCGTTTCTCACGCAAATTACAGAGCAAGAGAAAACAAAAGCACAAAATAAAAACAAACAGAAAGAAAAAAAATCGATTATTCTCGGAGAAAAAAAGTTCAGTTAATAACACTAGAATCTATAGCTACGACCTTCTGTTTACAACTTCCCTCGCTAGACTCCTGTGCGATTCGAGACTCCGGAGGACACGCAACAAATAAGGTAATGACGAAAAACCTCCGACCAGAAAACCAAAAAAAAATAGCCTTATTATTGACATTAACAAATACTTTAGGATTTAATACAAAGCCTTCTAGCCTACGAAATATAAAAAATACCCTTTTGGACAAAACAAATTTTCCAGAAAAAAAGAAAAAGAAAAATGCACCGGCCGGGAGAATCGAACAGTGGATTAGCCCCTAAGTTTGGGATGGGCGGGGAGCTCTTAAACCATGTGAGCAGTTCCGGCCGATGCCTATGCTAGGAGAAAGTTTTTAACGGTCAAATATAGATTGCTTTCTTATGTTGCAATGGCCAAGCATAAAGCATGAATTTTCTTTCTCCGGCCCAGTTGTTAGCCTTCAAAATTATGTTTGTAAACCAGGAAATTCCATCCTAAATGAAGGAGCTCAACCACAGACAAAAGTTGCCTCATCTTTGATCAAATAAACCATTCCACGATTAATTGACAATCGAACTCTGACACTGTAAAGAGGTTTATTTTGGGGTGGTAGGCCTGGCAGCCGGGAATGGTATAAGGCGGTGAACTCGTAACGTAGTGAGGCTGTAGAGCGATAAGTCTGAAAGCCTGTGAGCTTATATATCAGTAAAATACTTAATGTGTAAGGTTAGTCTTGAGGCGGTAGGCCTGTGAGGCAGTGAGCCGGCTGTAATCCAGTTACGTTATCAACCTGAACTTTCGTTTTTCAATGCGCAACTGAGCAATATTTTTGAAAAGCGCAAGATTTCAGTTAAGGAACGCCACAAAAGAGCCATTCGAGAGACAGCAACTTACTTTATTGCACTGAATTTACATCGGCAGAAAATAATATTCCATTTTGAAACTAAAGCATGCGATGCATGTGTTAATTTTGCATTATTCTTAACTGATTTCAGGCCAAAAGGTTGGTAGGACAGTACTGCCTTTTAAAAAATCCGTTAACGTTGCACCAACGAATCGAGGTGTATCCAACATCTCTAAGGTGAGTGTATTAATTCGTATTATAGAAATATTAGTAACATACAACTATCACTTGGGGAACATATTTACTCGAACAACTCAATTGAATTCAAATTCAAAACTTAATTTGCAAACGTCTTACATTATCTCTTAACTAGAAAATAACACAGATATATGTATTAGCCACTTTATTGGCATTAGCCACTTTATTACATGTATATATATATATATATATATATATAACCAAACGATGAGCTCCCAGTAGAAGGATCCAAGAAGGATACAGTGCTTCAATGTGAATTTTTAGATAAGTATAAAACGACGGAACATGGAGCAAACGTCTGACTGTTGCGGCTTTAATGCGACGTTTCGGCCTTCGGCCTTCTTCAGATGTGGAAATTATTTACAGATAAAAAAGCTAAAAATCCTCCAGGATTATATATATAGATAAGTGTAAAACGATGAAACATGGAGCAAAGTTATATGCATATATATATATATCAGAAACCGACAGACGCTCATCCATATCTTCACTGGACTTCGGCACACCCTCCCCACTTGAAAACCAGCATCCCCTATAGCTAGGCGTTCAGACTACGTCGAATATGCTCCGATAGAAACAAACTCAGAACAAGGATAAATGAATACGCAGAATTTTTTGCAGCCAGTGGCTACAATAGAGGTGAGGTATTAGAACAAATGCGAAGAGTACTTCTAAAGAATCAGGAACAGTGCCTCGAGATGAGAGATAACAAAGAACTTCGGAATCGCACCCCACTTGTCACCACATACAACCCACATACTACGTACATAGCCGAAATAGCCCATAGACATTGGGGATTTTTGAAATCAAAAGAACGCTTATCAAGAGTATTTGCTAAACTACCTTTCATTGCATACAGACGACCCCAGAATATACTTGACAAACTAGTAACCACAAAGTTTAAAGAGAAAACAAAACAAGAGGACACCAACGGCTGCAAACCATGCGGCCGGACAGGATGTAGCTGGTGCCGAAAAATCAACACCACTACAGCGTTTTCGGACTCAAAGGGAGAGCGCACTTTCAAGATATACCACAAATTAGACCGTCATTCAGCATGGGTAATTTATAGGATAGAATGCAAAATCTGCAAATTACTATACATAGGGAAAAGTGAGACAAAATGCAATATTAGATTCAACAACCATCGAAGCCACATTAGGAACTCCAAAAATAGTTGCGAACTGAGTGAGCACTTTCTGCACAACAAACGAACTCACGACTTCGAAAATGATGTCACAATCACGCTGATAACTATAATAACTTTATTAATCTCCTCGAAAGGCTTTTCAGCTTAATTTACAATGTAAGATATCTAAAACTTAGTTTTCCAAAAATACCCTTAAAAAGTGCTGTTTTATTTTTACTTTAAATACATCTAAATTAATGATAGACTGACACTCATCTGGGAGACTATTCCACAGCTTTTGGCCTCTGAGGGTAAACGCGCGCTGACCTACAGCCGTCCTACAGAGTGGTATATGTAGGCGGTCCCTATTCCTAGTGTTGCAGTTGTGCACTTCCGATCTGGTTTTAAACTTCTGACAAAGATATGGAGATGTAAGTTCATTTAAGCATTTAAATACCATGGTAGCATCCCTAACCGCAAGTTGCTTAATAATTGCCAGCCACCGTAACTGTTCGAACAGATCTGATCGAACAGATACGAAAAGAACACCTAGAAGCGAATACGAAGAAAGGTCTGCTCCGACGAAGGGAGATTTTCTGGCAATTAATGTTAAATACTGTACAACACACGGTCTTAACAAGCGAATAGGCTAAATAGTGTAATATAGACACCCTCGTGTAGTCTTGTGTACAAAATAGTTTAACGTACGTTATGAGGGAAACTATACAACCTCATAATACTCAGATGTGAAAACCCTACTGTGACGTAATATCAATGACAATATAATTGGCTGATTAAGAAGATTAAACCCAGCCCAACGACCCCTGACGAAGGCGAATGCCGAAACGCGTGGGGTCAAAAGGGTTTACATCTTAAACGGTTGAGACTATTACCTTTCGTGCTATTTATATATATTACAACAATAAATAATAGATGAAATACAGGTATTTTTAAAATTGGGTGCGCAGTGGCCAAAGTAGAATACATTTTCGAGTTGGCCGGCACTGCAACAAGTTCCACTGTACCACTAACAACAATGGGGAAATGGGGAATACTTTATCTTTCAAGAGGCTCAGTACCAGTTGTCTGTCTATTTGCTTACAATAACGTTCTGCAATGGTAAGTGAAAAAGAGAGCTTTAAAATAAGCGCCGCGTCCGAATTCGGCTACTCTCGAATGGGGTCATCGTAAAACGTAGACTTAGGGCTGAATGAAAAAAAATGCCATCGCTGATTTTAAAGCCCAAATTTTGATTTAAATGTTGTGAAACTGTAGGACTTCAACGGGACTTGAACTTGTGGCCACCAGTATATAGACACCCTTTTGTTCAATATTTTTTCAAAGTCAGTTGAGACTGTAAACAGGCTGGTGTTTGTAATTCCCAGTTATAGCTTCTTTGGACGTAGTCGGGTCACAGTGTCTTTTTAACATCTCCAATATTTTTTAGGTAAACAATATGCAGCTATACATTACCACAGCGTACTCAAAAGAACGCCGCCTTCTCCACCGCCCTCAAATAAGCGCCGCACCGTTTAACGGCAAGACACCTTATTCCAAGATGGCGACCAGATTAATATTCTTTTGTTTGTATTCAAATGTCTCTTTCTTACCTCGTTCAAAAGAATATTTTACCTTGAACGATGCGAGTAGGCTAATTTGAATGCAAACAAAAGAACATTAAAATCTCGCCCATTTTGTGATAAGGCGGAATGGCATGTAATCTCAGGAGACTGTGACGACGAGTTAAATAAATAAATTATCAAGAGGTCAATACGGAATATTTACAATCCTGACTTCATTTTCATGAACCTTGCAGTTGGTGGGTGTTCGACTGACGTCTGGGGAAACAATCACTGCAGCTCTTATCGTTTTTCAAGTAAGAAATACGGCTTAAACTGATTAGGTATAGAATGCGTCATGCACGTAACATCACGGTGGCCATGTTTGTTTATCAAAACAAAGAAAGGCGGCCATAATTGATCATAGTGGTGGGCCTAAAGAATCCTCCGGGAAAAGACGGCCATTTTTATTTTTATGCTCGGGGAGGGGGGNNNAGGCGGGGAGAGGTCTCATATTGGGCAAATAGGGCTATTGAACTTTCTTTTGCTTCCCAAAGACAATATGGCCGCTTGTAACTTGTGTAAATACGCGCCGTACACAATTTGGAAGTCTGGCCGATCAATGCTCTGTATAACAAGTCTATTGTCTGTCTTTCTTTTAGCTCTATCAAATTGGTAAATTTGATAGAGCACAGCCTATCAAATAAACGACCCTCTTCCAACAAAAAGAACGACCGTAAATATATGGCGGGTGGGTGAAGTAGATACCAGACCCAATGGCTTACCATTGTAACGAAGGGATCGTGTTTAAATTGAATGGTCAGTGTTGAATGGCACACTTTCGAACCGAAAGGCGCATTATCGTAACGAATACGTTGCTTTTATTTTGAATGATCGATAAAAGTTGAGCGAACTTAATGTGACATAACTAATTCTCTCCGCGAATGCCATTCTGGGCGGTAAACTGGGGGCCTGTTGAGAGCCTGGGCTCTTGTGCAACTAAGAAGGGCAGAGCTTGACCTGTCCAGAAGGCTGCAATCGTACCTAACAGAAGTTAAAAAACGTTCACCGTCCCGTTTTCAGAAAGGCAAGCGAAGTCGATTTGGGTGGTAAAGTAGACTGCGTCATTGTGTTGCTATGGTGACAGCTTTCGTTGGTTTTAACGCCAGGATTTAGGCAATGGTTTACGGTCTGCGTCCCTTGAAATAAGCAGGTTGAGTTCTGTTGAAAAGAGAATTACGTAGTCGAATTGCGTCATACTTCGCACGTGTGTTGCGTGTTGCGTCTAGCGACTGATAGAAAGTCTTTAAATTCGAAAATCTGTCTCTAAAAATCTTTTTGACATCTAAGTTGAACTAGGGAAATTTTTTGCAATATCGAAGTTCTGTCGCCATTATCTATCTATTCATCTGCTGGTATCGAGACCTGGGAAGTTATCAGTGCAATCGCGCTTCGCGAAGGAATGTGCACGTAAATATTGCCGAAGCGAAGAAGAATTTGAAGAGGATAAGGATCCGTGAAAACCATCGAACGTTTGTAAAGAAGATTATCACTGAAGCAAGGGAGTCCATGGAAAGTGGAAAATCAACAACCTTAAATTCTTCAAATCCACTCTGCTGGACAAGCACTCTAACCGGGGCGACCCCAAAAGCCGGAATGACGGAAGTGGAGAACGGTAGAACGGTGGAATGGTAGAATGGTGGAATCATAGAACGGCGGAAAATGACCCCAAATCCTAAAAGATGGAATCGCGGAACGGCGGAAAATCCCCCGAAATCCTAAAAGACGGAATGATGGAGAATCACCCAATATCCCAAGAGGAGTTAGGGGAAGTGAAAAAAGGCACGGGTTTGTGAGACCCCCTCCCCGTGTAAAATAATAATTTCTTTTGTTGTTAAAAATTTGTCATCCTTTAGATTTCTACTACCAATTCTCGTGTAGCTTTCGCATACAACAGTCGAACAAAGTGACAAAATCGACAATTTCCATGTGAAAGGTTGTGTCACGCTGACACTCCGTCTTTTAGGATTTCGGGGGATTTTCCGTCATTCCGTCTTTTAGGATTTGGAGTCATTTTCCGCCGTTCCGCGATTCCATCTTTTCGGATATGGAGTAATTTTCCGCCGTTCCGCCGTTCCGTGATTCCGCCATTCCTCCCTTCCACCCTTCCATCATTCCGGCTTTTAGGGTCGCCCCTCTAACGGAGGCAGATAAGTATCTGAAATCACTCGTTGGCTCTGGTGCACATGTAATCACCGGCCTTTGACTCTGACAAGTGCCAATTATGGGAAGGCTATTGATCTCTCGAAAAAGATATTTGAAATCGTCAAATCCTCATTTCGATCAACATCCCGAGAGTAACGTCCATTGGTGATATGAAACGCCTTCGCAATCTGTACCCTGCTGTGGAATCACATGTGCGTAGCCTTTAAAATTTCACAAGAGATGTATGGCTGTTGTCTAACGTCCTTAATCATGCAAAAATTGCCGGAGGACTTCAGGATCGCCATCACTCTGAATTTAACGTCTGACATCTGAGTCCTAAAGGATATTTTATCCGAATTCCAGAAGAAGCTGCAATCGCGAGGAAACTGCCAATATGTCCCTGGAAACCTGGGTACAGAATCCCTCAAGGCGTGTACCAGTCTATCAACTATCAACAGCTTCAGCCCTGCACCCATCAAAGCCCTTGCTGTACATATTGTAACGGAACACATCCATCTGTAAAATGTAATGTGGTAACCGACATTTCTGCAAGGAAGCAATTGCTTTGATAGAAAGGAAAAGATGCCTGCACACTGGTCATCTCGCCAGTTAGTGTGGTAAAGAGTCTCACATCTGTGGTTTTCCAGTCATCGTGCCTTCATCTGTGAAAATCCAGGCAAAGAGAAACAATCAACTTCCCGTGGTAAAAGCGCAGTTATTAATGAAGGAGTTGTACTCAACCCAGGTGCAGCATCATTTCAAGCTTCATCTACCAGTATGTGCATATCAACTCCAAATTTAGTGTCCTTCTGCAGACTGCCAGAGAAAACATCACCAAGCCAGGGATTAGTGAACATTTTGTCAATGTCAGAATGGTATTTGATACTGACAGCAAAAGGAGCTACATCTAAGAGAACTTACTGGAAATTCTGAACCTTTACTGATCAAGACATTTGGAGAGTCTACTGCCAAACTATGGCACTGCCATATTGTTAATTGGTAAAAGAGACATTTGACAGCAAGCAGGTGTATGTATCAGCATATGTAGTACTAGTGATCTGTGCACCAATCAGTAATCAAATCACTGAGTTCACACAAGCGAACTACCCTCACTTGCAGTGCTCAAGGCTGGTGACACACAGTTCAACATAGTGCAACTTTTGTTGCTCAACAATTGTTGAAAAATGTTACAGCAACATGTTAAAAGGGATAGAGCTTGCCTCTATTTTCATTTAACTGGGTTCAACAACATTCAACATGTTAAATGGCCTATTTCAACATCTGACACTGCATGATTATGTTTAAGTCATAACCTTAATGGGGTGGATCTCTCTAAGTATGTGACTCTCTCTCAATCTCAGATAAGATGATCTCATGATATGGTATTCAACCACCTCTCTCCCTGAACAGATACATTTAAATTTTCTTTCTTCCCAAGCACTATCCCTGGTTGGAACGGCCTCTCTCAAGAGGTTGTTCATTCCCCAAACCTTACGGCCTTTAGATCTAGGGTGAATGTATGGCAAAGTTGCTTGGTGGCCTGACCTCAATTGGCTCAACTTTATTACCTTCATTGATTATTTCATTATTTATTTACTGTCTACTTATTTCTATTATTCAGAGATGTGATTTGTGTAATTGCCATTGATGTATGTGATGTATGTGTCATATCAGCTTGATTATTTATATATGTACATTTTAGTTACATCAGTTGTTATGCAAGCAAGTGTTATCGATTAACAGAAACAGAAACATGACACACTGTTCCACATTTATTGTACAAGACAGTGCAACATTTGTTAATCAACAAATGTTGAGCCTTCTGTCACTGGCTTACAGTCAAACCAGGTCAATTGTACCCCCCAAGATTCTATTAATAACTGGAATATTAAAGTTTTGTAACATGACCATTGTGAGAAATACAGGATTGCGTTAGAAGCAACCGTTGGCGACTTGAGCAGCTATAATAAATTAAATATTGCCAATTCGAAACAATACATTACATTTCTGTTGACTGCTGAGCTTTAGTTTTATTTACAATAATTAGAGTCTCAAATCAGCACAACCACAAGTAGCCTAACACCACCTTGCTTCCAATGGGTCATGTTCTGAATTGATTCATGCATCAAATCTCAAATAATCTTTTAATTATTAGGATCCAGGAGGGGTATGCTTGACCTGGTTTGACTGTAAGGCTTGCTCCCATGGTGACAAAGAATTAACTATAGACATTCATTCTTATTGGTGCAGACTTCTACTTGCATTTTTTAAGTGGAAGTATAATTTGTGACCCAGAATCGGGTACTATTGCCCTCTCTACCAAGCTTGGTTATGTACTTTCTGGGCTAGTTGGAATTCCAGTATGCCAAGGCATGAAGACTCCACAGTGAATCTTACAGAAACTCATGTACTCAAGATCTCGAACTGTCTCAATGAAGAAAGAAATTCACTTGAAAAAGAAATACGGCATTTCTGGGATTTAGAAACTCTGGGAATCAAGCATGATGAACCAACAGTCTATGAGAAATACAGTGAAGATATCAGGCACAATGGAAAAAGATATGAAGTCAAGTTGCCATCCCCTACTCCGCGTCAACTACCCAGTTGATCAAAAGGAAGCTAGAGACGTTTGCTGCGGAGCCTAAAATCGAAACCAGACGTCTTCAAACACTATGATGAAGTCATTAAAGAGCAACTTCAGAAGAAGGTTCACTATTTGCACTATTTTTCACAATTTCGACATCATCTGAACACTTAAATGGATAGAGATCCAGAATTTGTCGAGGAAGTCTTGAGGATGACCTAGCATCCTCAAACCTTGCTGGAGTTTCAGCTGACGACTTTTACTCCAAACTCAAGATGAGATTCAAGGAAGCTGGCTTCAACATGCGCAAGTGGCTAACAAATGATCAGGGATTGACAGACAAATCAAATCAGGGGAAGGCCTGGGAGTAACACGAAGGCAATCGTTCTCAGTTCCATTGCGAAGACATTCGACCCTCTTGGAATACTCTCTCCTGTGTTTGTTGCATTCATAATACTGTTTCAAGATATTTGCAGAAAGGAAGTTGATTGAAGTACTGGAACGGTGTATATCATTCTTACAAGATATGCAAAACATTTCAAGTTTCTCAATTGACAGATGTTACTCATCTGAACTGAACTCTCTAGAAAATACCATGTTTGAGTTACATGGTTTTGGTGATGCATCAGACAAAGCATTTGGTGGTTTTGTTTACTTCGGTGTACAGTCAGGGAATTCATTTGTGTGCAAACTTGTTGCCTTGAAGACAAGAGTGTGAACTGTTATCTCCATTGGTACTTGCAAGATTTGTCACAAGCGACCACAAGGCATTGACCAAATAACAAATTGGTTTGGATTTTATTTTTTATTTATTTATTTTTTAATTTCAACTGACTAAAATCGATCACTTGACTCTGAAGATGGCTTCCGCACAGGTTGTCGAAACGTCAGTCACCAACAATAGTCCTTCTCAGGACTCCAGTCACCCAGATGATCATTTTCAATCAAGCTAAGGCACTTGACCCATCACTAAATATCACTAAATGTGTATATTGGCTCGATTCAGAGATCGCGCTGTGGTGGATCAACAAGATTGACACAGGAATTCAAACCATTTGTGTAAAATCAAGTCCTAGAGATCTCCAAATCCATGGAGTTACGTTCCCTTTGCACAGAACCCAGCGGACATTGCATCACGAGGATGCAAGGCCTCAAAGCTAAAGGACGAAAAGCCTTGGTGGGAAGGTCCTGACTTCTTAAAGTAGAGTCCTGACTTTTGGCCAAATCAGAAAGAGTTCGGAGCAAGGAACTTCAAGTCAAATGTCTTCAGTGAAATCAAGCCCATGAAAAAGATCACTACAGTCGCTGCTGCCGTGGAAGTGAATGGATTAGACCAAATAATCCAACCTGCTACTTTCAGTGACATCTACAAGCTCCTCAAGGTGACTTCTTATGTTTTGAGACATGTCAGACACGCTCATAGAAAGCAAGGACAATCTCAATTAACCTCACTGGAGATTGAGTTGCAAGGATTAACTGGCGCGGAATCGTTGTGGATCAACCATGTTCAAAAGTACATTCGAGAGGGAGAACATTTCGACCAGATACGTCATTCCTTGGGACTATATGACGATGAAAATGGGATATTGAGATGTAGCAGAATAATACATAATGCGCGACTGCCATATCCAGCTCGTTTTCTTCTGCAACTCTTCCCCGGAAACATCGATTTACTGTTCTAATGATTGGGAATAGTCACAGCAATGTGATGCACGATGGTGTCAAACAAACGTTAACTGACTTATGGTCAGGGTGCTGGGTTGTAAAGCGCAGACAGGCTGTTCGTGATCTTCAAGGTACATTGCTCTATTTACTTATGCTCCATCGTGGGCTGTGCATCTCTAGCTGGTACCAGATCTGTCGACAGAAACTGGGATGACCTTCAAGGGTTCAAGTTTGAAAGCTTACCTCCACCTCCATGCTGGAAATTACCCGGTAATTCAATGTTCCTCACGTTCCTAGGTAGGGAGGGTTTTTCGAACGAATGGCTCCGTAATACGTTGCCTCAAGAAAACCCTTGGAAATGGACGAGTCAGTTATGACGAGTTTGAAACAGTGGTTATTGAAGATGAAGGAATACTTAACTCCCGTCCTTTGACCACCTCTACGAAGACCTGGAAGAACCGCTCACACATGCGTCTCTGTGCATTGGGCGAGATTGCTTAGTCCCAGTCCAAGGTCCCAAGGTCATTCGGCCTACCACAGGAATCGAGTTGACTAAAAGGCAGACGCATCTTGCATCTTGATTTGGTTCTTAAGCACTTCTGGAACCGTTGGCGAGAGGAGTACCTTACGGACCTTCGTGAGCATCATCTTGGAAGGAAGACAGCAAAATCTCGAGTGATTAAGCAAGGACACGTTGCATGCATCCATGAAGACAAGATGCCTCGACAAAGGTGGAACCTTGGTACAGTTAAGGGGTTAACTAATGGCAGAGATAATCTCGTTCGCGCAGCTGTTGTTCAGTTAGCTTCCGAGGGGAGAAGAACTGAAATCAAACGTCCAGTCCAAAAACTGTATCCAGTGAAAGTTTCTAATGAGCATTCAGATGGTTGTAACAAGCAGAATGTGGACATAGCTCATCCAGTCATCAGATTCGTTCCCGATGATCAAGTGGAAATCGACGGAATAGAATTGCGTCATACTTGATTGACATCAGAATTTTACTTCGCACTTGTTCCGTGTAGCGTCTAGCGTCGAGGTTGTGTTTTTAGCGAACCTCTAGGATGCAAAATCTCTCTGTGAAAATGTCTTTGGAAATGTAAGTTGAACCAGGGAAAGGTTTGGGGAAATCAAAGTTCTGTCGTCATTCTCTATCCATTTAAAGTCTAGGAGCCGTTATTGGGAACAGTAGTCTGCAGTTGCTGTTTTGAATACCAAGTCCGTTGTTTGTTTAGTTGTTAGTCTATTGAATTGAGCGATTTCGCTTTTGTTTGGCTTGGGTTTATTGTTGATTGATCTTGTTTCCATTGTGATGTCAATCAAGACTTGGTCAAGATATGGTGCTCTTGCCAAAAGTCAAAGTGTAGCCATTTGCTCCATAAGCCAAATCGGAGTTGTACAATGCGCATGCGCGAGTCGGGATATTTATAAAAAAGACAAAGGATCTCAAATGTGATAAAATTCAAGTTATTTTCATAACAAAAGAAGAGAAAAAAGATGAAAGTTGGCAGTGAAACAAATGTCCACTGGTACACTTTTTTGAAACTCCGATGAGGCTTATTTTCTTCAATATCAGATTAACCAAGCGCAATATAAGAACTTATGATCGATTTTGAGTGCGCGAAATATTCTGTTCCGTTTGTAAAATTTTGCTTATAGAATAAATTAACAGAATAAATGAAAGCGAAGACAATGGGATGGCTTGCAAAAACAAAGGTAAAACAAAAGAATGTAACAATAGGCAACTATTGTTTAGTCTTGTCATCTTTGCGAGCCATCTTATTGTCTTTACTTTATTTATTCACTTAATTTATGCGAGTAAACAGTACAAACGTTGAAAACATGTTTTCAAGGCTTGAAAATTGTTATTTTGGAAAATCGCTATTCGTTTACTGCTCTTACGATCTCAAAGTAAAGATGTAAGTTCATCAGGATACGCTAGCATGGCTAAGGCTACATGTAAACGGAAAGAATTGCTTAGCGAGCGAGGTCGTTAGTATTTTGCTAACATTATTCACTGTATTTTGACAGATGCCGCTCGATTTATGACGCTGTGGCTTCCAGAGACTCTACTGGCAAACATTTACGTGACAGTTGAGGAAAATGCAGACGGATGAAGAGTGTTAAGGTTGAAAGGTAAGCAGAGAAAGCTGCTACAAAGAAAATTTCGGTCGCCGCTAAACCATTTTCGGGAGTTTTCCCGAAAAAATTGGCAGGTAGCAAATTCCACCAATCAGATTGCAGGATTTAGGTCACGTGACCAAAACTGACCAATCAGGTGGCTAGAATTTTC
>BLFK01000134.1:3226487-3261236 GCA_014634185.1 Astreopora myriophthalma | reverse complement strand
ACCCCCCCCCCCCCCCCCCCTCCCTTGGGCTTAAGATTGATAGGTGCATAATGAGCAAAACTGTAAACAATGACATCAGCAAAGATCACCCTATATACACTAAAGGCATTGCTAGTGTTCTGGGTACAGAGGTCTTAGAATACAAAAAATGGTAAATGAGGAAAATCTAGGGAGTGATTATGGTAAATGAACACAGCAAAATGTTTGGTTTCATGAACTGGGACACTCCAATAATCAAAGAAAATAATTATCCTGGATCAGTTTGTACATATTTGCAAACAGTCCACTGAAACGAGTGTTGTGAACTTTTGGTGGTGGTCCAATCATTAAAAAATTTTATAACAATAACAAATCATCCTGAAAATCTTCCAGAAATGAGGTTTGTAAATCGTCAGAGCATTTACCAACAATATGTGAGTCAGCAAGGCGTAACAAATAGGAATATAAACAGTTAAAACTAACCCTAACTTAACCATAATTTTTCTTTAGGTTTCACTGAGAGTGATGTTAAGATTTTCTCAATTTAAGCATAAAAAAGCTGATTTACCTTGCCTCACATGTATGCCTCACATGCCTAGCTGACTGCAAAGCGAGGTAGTGAGGCATACTGGGCCATTCCATTTAATATCCACACCCCCCCTATGGATGAGGTCCTTGAGAATTTAACCCCTAAGAAAAAGAAGATCAAAGTGCCGACACAAAACACCCCTCAGAAATAAGCCAAGTTTTCTACTCCCCCCTCAGAAGAAAGGGCCATTTTGTGTGTACCCTTCGGAAAAAATGGCAAGATCAAAGGATGCCAACTGGCTTACCCCCTCAGAAATGACTTCGGTGACCCCCCCTCAGAAATTGTCATCCATAGGGGGGGTGTGGATATTAAATGGAATGGCCCACTAAATAGCTATAAACAATGGCTAAGACCAACCGTAACCTAACCCTAAACCTTCTTTATGCTTCATCTGGGCTTAATTTTCTCAACCTAAGCGTAATAATGCTGATTTACCTTGCTTCACACATATGCCTTGCATACCTTGCACTTTGTACATACCCACATACCCCAATAAATCCAGGTAGCATGTTGTGCACCTTTGGGTACAAGGGATTTCTACTCACCCCTCCCCCCAAAAATACAAACAACATCAACTAGATGCATGCACACCTGAGCAGTGAGGAAGAAGGAAACAAAAGATAAGATGAGATTGGATTACCATTTCATGCTCCAGCTAACTCAATCTTCTTGTCATTTCACAGAAAAGTTGCTAGGTCCTTGAATCATGCCATTGTCGGTTTTTACGCACTATCTTTCCTTCTATTCAAGCTATTATGTGTCTTTGAAAACCAACACAGCGTTTAAAATCATAGTAGTGTTACCATACGGGATGCTTAACGCTCCATAAAGCCAAATCCATATTTGTTTTGGTTCCGTACTCGTTCATGTAATCCGCCATCTTGAATATCCATGGGAACGAGGCTACACGAGAACAGGCTAGGCAAGGGAAGTGAGGATGGGTGGGGACGAATGGGGACGAGTGGGGATGGGTGGGGATGGGTTGGGAAGTAATTTGCTGAAGGTCCCAGGTTCTCATGAGCTGTATTTAAAACCCCGAGTCTCGGCATTACAAAATGTTACAACCACAACATTGGAGAACTGATTCTTCACGCTTTTTTAAGGTTTTGATTTTTGAAGTTTGCATTTTGGAAAAAAGCAGTTTAAATATTGTGGTAACAGGGCAAAGTTGGATAGGACTTCAGAGGGCAGGGAAGCAAACCCTCACCTAATCTCGTACCCAGATCCTACTGGTGATTGAAATGTAGGATCTGGTAAAGTTCAATATAAGCCGATTTTTTATTGGCTACCTGAATAAAATCTTATCTGCTTTCTGATTGGTCGGTTGGTTGTTCGGTCTCATCTGCCTTTTTGCACCTTTTTTGCAAACACAGAAATGAATAATGGAGTCGGACGTTTTTAGTAGACACCGATTGTGCGGTGTGAAGCCAGATAAATTTCATTCTTCTCTGAAAAAGGGCAATCCTTTCAGTTCACCAAAATTATTTCAAAAGTTTGCGAGATTTCTGTTTCCAGCATAATTGTGTTCGAGACAATAGATTTCAGAAAATTAGACAATGTTAGAGATTGCATCAGCCATTTGATCAGCAATTGAAGGCAGAAGCTGATATATTAACGATTTCCTGTATCCAGTTGGAATTATAACCAAGCAATCCCAATTCTTAACAATAATTTCCTGCAACGCTTCCCATTGTTTCAGCTTCAGTTTGAAGTGCTTTTGTCCTCTGGACTCGAGGACTTTCTCAAGAACACCCTCAAAACAATCCATTTCCCGGCAGTGTTCCGGTCCCTTCCCGGGAAGACAGATGGCGGCCATTAACAGCACAATAGGCAAAGGACTATGGGAAGTCCCGTATTTATATAAGTTTGGGATGGGCGGGGAGCTCTTAAACCACGTGAACAGTCCCGGCCGATGCATGTGCTTGGACAGAGTTTTTAACGGTTAAATATGGATTGCGTTGTTCTGTTGCAATGACAGAGCATAAAGCCTGGTTTTTTTTCATTTCTCCGCCTTAGTTATTAGCCTTGAAAAGAATTTTGACCTTTGCTCGACAGTTTGATAGCATGCAAACCATCATAAATGCCTTTTTTTCCCAAAAAATATTTCTCAGGTAAAAAAAAAGGAAAAAAGAAACTAATAGAAATGCATCGGCCGGGAGAATCGAACAATCGACTACCCGCTAAGTTTGGGATGGGCGGTGAGCTTTTAAAGCAGTCGCCAATACTCCGAGAGGTTATTCCGTATGATGTGTGGTGAGGACGCCTCAGACTTTTCAAGGGGGATTGGATAGAACGTATGAGCCTGTCGTATCTCGCCCCTTAAGCGAGCTTCGCTTAAGGAATGTTTGATGGAGTAAAGGATGGGCGCTCTTACGTTTTAAGTGAAGAAGCACGCGTTCAAGAGAAACATATAAGTGACCGGACCTGCCATTTGGTTGAAACACCACCAACCAAATGTTTCTCGTTCCTTTTGTTTTGGTCAAAGCAAAAACGAAAATACACCATTGTCTCGACCATGCAAATAAGCGGGTGACAACAAAAGTCCTATGGTTTCAAGAAAAGAAAACAATACTTTGACTCCTACTTTGGTAACGGACACAGTTGAGTAACCATTGTTGTGAGTCACCGCATGTTGGCCAGGTATTCAATCAATTTTCAGCCTGCTACACGACATAAAGGCAGAAACTTACCCAAAACATCAGTTAATAATTCTCTAATCGTTGATCAGCCTATCGGAGAAAGATCATGGTTGTGATCAAGACCGATGCTTTTTTGATCAGCAAATTTGGTAGGGGTAAAGAGCCTGGTTAGCCTTCCATGTGCTTATACGCCAAATTGCTCCTTCACAAAACTGTTCACTTAATTGGGCCATCGTGGAATCGAACCAGAAGGAACCACTCCCGTACATCCAAAACGTTCACTTTAATGAGGTATTGACTCATATCTACTAAATTACTCTGGAACTACAATTCAAGCAGAATTCAACAGTGTGTGTGGTACGTGCGCAAACGATGCAGAAGACAACAAACACTAGCTCATAGAGTCACGAGGGAAATGGCACCGCAGACAAAAAAGATATCATTTCAAGTTACAGTATAGATTACCCCCATACTAATTACAGTGCATGTGGTTCTACCTGACTGTCATTTGCTCACCCATTCACCATCCCCTCCCCCCCCCCCAGTGAAATAATGATAAACGTTAAATGCCAGGCGACCAGTGTAATGCCGATGCCACCCAGCTATTTACAAGCTCTAATTTCATTGGTGCGGTCTAGTACGCAACTAAGTGGGTCCATTGCCTGTTATAACTTTGTTTAATTTTAATTTAATTCTTAATGAATTCCAAGTGCCGTTGTAATAGCTGCGTACTGATCCCAATGAGCCCGGAGACACTGTCCAACAAACACCCACACAGAGGAAAAGGACATTAATGAATGGTACATATTACTGCAAGTTATCTTATTTGTGTCTGTGTGTGTGTGTGTGTGTGTTGGGCAGGAAAACGTGAGAAAACCAAGTAACGATTGGTTTTGGAGCTCGCTCCCGATTTGTTAAAAAAGGGACACTGTCTACACCGATTGGCCAGAGCGATGAAGTTGTACTAGATTACCGAATCAACTACAGTTGTCAGTGGGAGGAATCGATCACGTGGTTTCCCTTCCTTCCAGGTTTGCACCTTGCCACGTGTTGTAGCTTGGGGTTACTGACTGTTTTTTTTTTTTTTTTGTTCAGTATGCCATTTACTCGTTTGTGATTGGTCAAGAGATGTATTATTTCTGATCAGTCAAAAGACCAAAGAATAAAACCGCCAGTACCCAGTTATTTGAAGCAGGATTAAATACAAGGACAACTTATAGCTTTTAATTGGCCTTAACCCAGTATTAGCGCGCGCTAACCATGCTTTGTACAACTCGGCCCAGGATTTTAGTAGGAAGAACGGGCGTGCTTTCCGCAAGATGGTCATTAAAGCTTGCTGGTGATGCTATGGGGCTTGAAGTGATCTTCCCAGCCGCACAGCAAGTCCGCCACAATATTCAGCCTGTCCTGTCCCCATACCACAGATCCATTATTTACCTGGTAACTTGGAACTCCACACAACCCAGCTGCAAATGCCCTGAATATGTGAAAAAAAAAGAGTGCAAATTTGTCCTTGAACCTTACGTGTTATGCAAACCAATGCATATCTACAATGTCTGTAATATATGCTGGACTAATTGGACGACAGTAATCATCCAATCGTTTCTGTTTGATTAACCATACAGGTCACTAGAACAAGTAAAACGATCACTTTACACAAAATTCAGTTTCCTGCACGAATTGCCTGAGGCAAAGTCGTTGATAATAATGTTTACCATGACGATTCCCCACCTCTCAGTATTTTTCCGTAACTGATTTTTCACTTCTTGATTCTGCGCTGCTGCTAGTAATGCTTTACCATCAAATCCGGCTTCATAGAGGACTGATGATAGAACCTGTAACAGTAAAAAAAAAAAGGTAATGAACACTGAAGTTAAATTATACACAGTGCTATTAAAGCTTCAGAGCTTGTGGAGCTATGTATGGATATCAACATTTTCTCAAACTCATTAATAATTCATAAGACCAAAACAAAAGAAACCACAACCGTGATGGAAATTTGGATATGTGATCTTAATTACCATAAAAATTTTGGAAACTTTAAACTCAAATAGGCCAGTTTCAATATATTAAAATTCACACTCAGACAAAAGGCATCATCATGTCGAGGCTCTGGGGCAAAAACTCACACAAATCCTTTCTTTGTTTTTCATTTTATTTTTTTTTTAATTTAAACAATTTTATTGGCAAAGTTTGCCCTAAGAGAAAAATAACTCATCGAGAGGGCTCACTTCGAAATAACATTAAATAAAAAAATTACATTAATTATTAATATATTATTACTTTATTTCCCGGAGCCTCGATGTCATGTTTATTGGCTGAAGTTGAATCTTAAAATATTGAAATTGGTCTATTTCTCTTAAAACACTGATTCCTTGAGAAGATATCAAACACTCAAAGGAGTGTTTTATCCTCTATCCAAACATCTTGAATTTAGTTTAAAAACTTGACCTTTGGCCTCGTTTTTCAACTCAATTCTCAGTGTTTGGATATCTGATGAAACCCTGTTTCCATGTTTGATATATTACTTCAAATACAAGTAACAGCATTGAGGGCTTCTTCATACCAGTCTGGTTGACCAGACCGGCTTGATTTCTGAGATCTTGTCTCACCACAAACGTCTTTGTAAAAATCGCTGTGTGTTCATATGAGAGGGTGGGCTGACCCCACTGCCCAAGATCTCAGTTTCTGAGACCAAGATATGTGTATGAAAACTTCAGTCCAGTGATTGGAAAGAATGTTTTCCGACTGTGCATGCCTTGTGTGTATTTTCAGTTCTTCTGTATCACTTTAAGGCTTTTTCATCTCAGTTCCCAGACTAAAATTTTCCATGTGAAGAAGACAAAACTAAACACGGTCCAGCCATGTTACAGGTCTCGTTTCAGGAGGCCCTGAGAAAGACAACCTGAAGGAGGCAATCAATTGGCTATTCCCAAAGTTTTCAAATCATGAGAGATTCAGGAGCCAATTTAAAATTTTTCTATATTTTTCCATGAAAACTCAGTCAAAAAAAGCCTCCGTTTCCAATCATCTGATTTCAGAAATCATATAAGATGATCACCTCAGGGTCACCAATGTTCTTGTCATATTTCCAACCAGCTTCATCTGTGAATTAAGCAACATGTTCCAGTCAACAAAATGAACAACTGAGTACTATGGCAGGGCACAGATCCACTGCAGCCAGAGCTCATTCACCAAACAAGCCCTTTAATACCCAACTGGATCAGCACTTCATTGACTTAACTTGATAAACATGAAATTCTGTAAAACAGTGTTGCTCAGTGTTGCTCTCTGTTTGACTTTAAGGAAGTTGTGCCTTTGTCTGTTGTTCAAATAACAACAATGAGCCCACTCTGGCCACAATTAAATTGAAGACTTTGGTGTGTATACCAACATCTTTTGTAATTAGATAATTATTTTGCAACTTATAATTCTACTAGAATTGTTGCACATGAATCCTATCCTCGACAGCCTAATGAGATTATCTTAAAGCTTAGAGTTTTAAGTCACGCAAAGTGGCTTTGTCTAAAACTCTACCTTTTACTAAACAGAGAACAGAATTTAATTTAAAGAGGCACTTACAAATAACTTGTCGTAGATGGTCGTCTGGATTTACTATGGACACTCTCAGTGGAAGCAGTGAACGAAGTGGAAAATGTGAAGTAAAATGAAATCCCACACCATGATAGTTAGCATAGTCTGTAATATCTAGTGTTCCATATTGCCGCTTTGATTCAATGACGGCATTCATAGGTACCTACAGCACACAATGATATTATTGTTCACCCATCATTACCACAGCATTGTCCTAACCAGTAAGGCTGTGAAAATGACAGAAGGCAATATATATAAATAGTACTTCCATGATCCAAAAGTTGGGGTCCTGGATTAATACAGGTGAATAAGACTGAATTAATACAGGGTTTCTACCCTTTTGGGGGTAGAGAATGCAAGGACTTTTCAAGAACTTTCAAAGATACAATTTTCATTTTCCATGGACTCAATGCAGTGCAAAATCAAACCAATTGGATAGGTTTTTACCAGTCTTCTCTCCTTTTTTGAGTCGTTACTTTTTTGCGAGAAACATTTTTGTTGTGTTAGACACTTGACAATCTGGGTTGGATGACATGAGCAACAAACTTCAAGGACTTTCCAGCACCAAATGCAACTTTCAAGGACTTTCAAGGTCTCAAACGTTTAGTTTTGACATTTAAAGACTGTCTAGGTACGCACGAACCCTGTTAATAAGTAAATGTTATTAGCATACCACTGGGGTGCCTATCATCTTAAACAAGCCTCCAACCACAATTGGTACCCATTCCACCTCAACTGAAACTGGATGGACCTCAGACAGCAACTTGGAGATCTGGGTTACAAAACAGGAAAAATAACACAATAAATTAACAAGGTCCATTATATCAAAAATTAAATGGGTGAGATTTAAAATATCTGGCCACTTGTTTACATGAAATTATGATGCCACCTCCAGAAGACAAAAACTGTTAGAAATGGCCACATAATTTGAAATTGCTCCCTCAAATGTTCCAGAGGCCTTCACTTATATTACCCCTTTTCAGGGTTTCCAGTTTCCTCCCCACATAGCAACTTATGTCATGCCAAACTTCAAGCTGGATGTGGGTTGGGGAACATGAGTGTATGATTGAATGTTACTCATAAGTGCACTGGGGGCCAACTACAGCAATCATGTAAGTAAGAAGCTCCTATACAATAAAATAAGTCTTCCACCAGCCAATAGTCACTTATACACCTGGGTGTAGAGAGAGAGTTGAAGTTTATTGTCTAAGGACATGACCCAGCAGTAGAACAAGATTTCAAACCACCAACCATGATGTCTTACTTTCACACCACTGCCTACAACTTCCAATTCTCTCAATTTACTGTCAATGCAGTTTTCAAAAACAATCACTTTTCCACAAACTAATCTTTTGACTACCTGTGTTGAGCCAAGGTAGCTCCATGGGCTGGCAAAATCATGGTAGACAGTTAGTTTTGCCTTCCTTGGCTCCATTGGAGGTGGATAAAATCTTGGAGGAGATGCAGAACTGTTTCCTAGGGCTCTCTCAACAAAGTGAAGGCGATCCACACCATAGAAAAGTCGCTCATTTATCCAAAAACTGACAGAAAGATTCAATGAGAATAAGAAAGCCCATAAGGCCCTGTGTCCTACACAACTGATATTACATGTAAGTGTAATTTAGGGAAGCAGGGTCGGTGCAGTGGTCTGATCTTTTGCCTTCCACCAATGTGTCCTAGCTTTGATTCCCAGGTCTCAACATCACACTGTATGTGGGTTGAGTTCATTGTTGGTTCTCCACTCTGCTCCAAGAGGTATTTTTCCAGGTACTTCAACTTTCCCTTCCCTTCAGAAACTAACACTTCTAAATTGCAATTTGATCTCCACTCTGTGGAGGTGCCACTGGGTATTCCAGTTACTAATATTATTATCATATTTATCATTATCACTACCATTACCATTATTATTATGATAATGATGATGATCAATATCAATATCATTGTCATTGCCATTGCCATTGCCATTGTCACTGTCAATGTCAATTTCAAGTTCATTGTCACTGTCACTGCTATTATTGTAATGTTCCCCATTTCCCATGACCCCATATTCATTAACCTTGGTACACCAAATGATCCTCTAACCAAGGCCTCTTGTGTGTTCTGCAAAAGCCTCTCTTTCCCTAATCCATTAATTATCTCCTCAATGTTGACATGCCAGCCAACAGACAAGGCACTCTCTTGTAAGACACTGTTTTCTCGAACATCTGTAACAATGATAAAATAATTGAGAAGTCTAAGCATTTTGCAAATTTTCTCTTTTCTTCTAATCCATTAACTCCCCACAGTGACTCTAGATAGATTTTACTCTGGCCAAGACCAGATGATTTTCTTTGTCAATGGAGAACCTCTCGGCAATTACAGGGTTAACCACCTCTCCATCTTTTCAAGAACCATTAACCCTTAAACTCCCAATAGTGACTTTGTAGTTTTTACTCTAGCCAGGACCTCTCAGGAGAGAAAGGGGTGTAATGAGACAACTTGTGAATGTTATGTGAAGGATATAGATTGCATGCATTTAGTTGATTGATCGCCTATTGATCATTCATAAAAGACTGTACTGTCTTGATTTCATAATTTGTTTTGTTTTGTTTTGTTTTTTTACAGGTTTAAGTATAGTTAACTGAATGGCCCAGAGGAAAGACGTCCTATGTGATTTGTGTGTTGCTTTTTTTTTTTTCATTGTCATTTTGTCAAATTTTGATCAAATTTAAAACAATAATACAGTGCTGCAGTGAACTGTGAGATGGATGGCTGCTGCCTCCGATCCACCTAGACAAAAAAATGTATGTCTTTCTCTCCTTGGTTTTCATCCCCCTCCTGTCCTTACTTTTTGCATAGAACTTAAAACATTTCACCACAAAACCTTAGAAGGAGGGGGTGTGGCCCAGTGGTTAGGACACTAGGTTTGCATGCCGATGAGACAGGTTCAAATCCTGCTCTAACCGCTGACTGGACTTGTGTTGGGTTAAGTCCTGATCCCAACACTGCAACGTATTGTAAATAGCCAACTGGTTGACTCCTTTCAGTTGGGTTTCTTAATTAATGCTGTTACATTTATTTCAAATGTTTCTGTGTATACACAGTCCCATAAGCTTCCAGCTTTAATTCATGCTGCCTTGTATAAATATAGGTTCTTTACTTTAACTTCACTCAGGGACGGCAGAGCATTTGAAGTAGGGGGGCTAAAAAAATAGAATTTTTAAGGTGATGTTCACAGAAGCGAGCGCCAAAGGCACGAGCCTCTAGAGGGGTCTGGGGACATGCTCCCCCACAAAATTTTGAAATCTAGATTCTCAGAAATGCTACTTTCATCGGTTTACTGACTGTATTTATTTATGTCATTTATTTATTGCATTTAATGCTTTAATAAGTTTTTTTTTGTTGTTTCTTTTGGTTGTTTTTTCTTTTCTTTTTATTGTTTTATGTTGTCATTTTTAATTTATGAATATTTGTTTTGGCTTAAAAGTGAGGGGGCTAAAGCCCCCCAGCCACCCCCCAGCCACCCCCCAGCTCTGCCGTCCCTGTCACTTCAGCACCATTTATGACAAAATTTCACTGTAATTTGAAGAGACAAAATACAAGACAAATGAGCCCAAAGGCCACTTAAGAAGCCTTTGGTTTGACCTTTAAATTGTCTCTGTCGACTTACCTTGATGCTGAACCCAATAGGCACTGAACAACTTGTGTGTTAATGAAATACCAGTGTCCTCGTTTAGATAGATGGCCGCAGCTAATAGACGCATTGGTTTCAGGGTCTTGATTGGATGCTCAGAAGGGGCACAACCTTCAGTTATTCCCAGATGAAATCTTGTTCTTTCTAAATCTATTCATTTGAGAGAGTGATTGATTGACTGACTGGTTAAAATGTAATATTTCTGCACAAGATTGAAATGATAATTTTTCAGGTAAATAAAAATACTACCCTCTGCTAATATCTTAACTTTAGCACTACACATAGCATCAAAAGCAGATCCTGCAGCACCCTGGGGTGCCTGCGTTCCTTTGTACAGGCCACCTGACCAGACAGAAACAAAAATTAATGTTAGAGCAATTTAAGGTGATAAAAATACCCATCAAAAAGAGAGACAAAAGCCGACGTTTTTAGTGTAAATATTTTTTGTGAAAGGCAAACGTGAATTGTAATAACACATTTTTTCTAGCCTGAGTTTTCTCGTTGGTCTTCTGTAGTTCATAGCTGACCTTATAGTTTGGCAATTTACCCACATCTGGTTCAAATAAAAGTCATCCCGAATATGACAATGCAATTCGTTCTTGTTTATTTTTACTTACCAAGAAGAACGGGTTTCCACTGGATTTTTGCTCCATTTCGGCGGGCGATACCTTCTATTAATCTACTTGCCATGAAGGCAAACGGACAAACAACATCGTAGTAGAATACAACTTCCTTCATCGCACAATGAAACTATTGTGCTTCTTTTAAATAATTTGTCAACTTCGAAACGGCGCCAATTTTTGCTGTGTAACAATTATACAGCGGTAAACCATCAAAGAGCAAAACGCGTGCGTGTTGATTTCAATGCAGTTTGTCACGCAAGGCAACACGAATAGTAAGTGCATGTCAGTTTGTCAATACTGAGCTAAAAATTGTTCGTTTACGAGATCAATGCTTCCAGGCGGATTATCTCGTTGTATAGTCGTCACATGAACTAGCGCCAGCTTAGCAGGATCGGCTCCCCTCAAAGTGTCCTGACCTCTGTTAGTGGGGCAGTACAGGTATTTTCCGCGGTCTCGGAAATAAGAGGGAATATTCATTTCTGACCCGAAAACGTTTGATTGAAACACATCAGCGTGGATTGAACCACAGTGAAAACCTGAGCAGATGATCACAACTCCTAAAACACACCACACATGGCTGACCGGATGGGATATCAGGCCTTTGGGTGAGAGAAGTTCGATAAGCGATCATGTGTTACGCGTACGTTGTTTCCTGCGTGGGAGTCAATTAGAATGTGATGTCTAGGAAGCTCATTTAGTGAACGACTGGATTCTATCTTTGCAAAAACCCACTGCAATTAGAGGAGATCAGTGCGAAATCAGGTCACAATAGCACCGCTAAGTTGCGGCAACGTTACACTCGAGATGGGTGATCGTTCTTATGTAGACAATTCTCAGGACAGACAGGAGGGTTCTTGTACCCCAGAAACTGACATTCCCCAGTGGTTGAGTGTACTCGTTCTCTTTTCTGTGAGTAGTTCGCTTTTTCTCGCTTTGGTGTTAAACGCTAACCCATACTTAACAAGCAGAATTGGGTATGCGGACGGCGGTGACATGTATTCACACCAAGTCGAGGCCCTCTACTTGAAAGAACTTCTGCAAAATGGGACGACGGATCTCTGGTTCGATGAAATAACACTGGGTTACCCTTTCTTCCTGGCGTACCAACCATTTCCGTGCTTATTCACCTCCATTCTGATGGTCTTAACAGAATCGTAAGTGAAATAGATTTTGTTTTTCCTTCGATAATCTCGGATGCGGTTAATGTGAAGGGGCAATGCAAAAGCTGGGTGTGGTTGACAGGGGGTGCAAAAAATGCACACCCCCGTCCAGTCGCTTGATGAGCTTATTGTATCAGGTTCAACATATGTGCTTTCATTCATGCACTTTAATGCCTTTTTTTGAGTAAATCTCTTAGATAAGTTCAAAGGAAAGGTGTCCCTGTATAGTTTCATAAAAACTACAACAGTTTTAAAGATTGTTGCATAAGGGTCCTGCTAAGGGTCTTCAGGTCACCTATTGAGGTGTCTATGCATCTAGAATTTTCTGTTACTGCTGTCTGCCAGCGCTTGTTGCAAAAAAATCGAAGCATTTAAGGCTCAATAAATTTAGCAAAATGATTTGTTCTAACTACATATATACGTAAAATTAATTTCATATAAATTATATTTGTAATTTCCTTGCACAATCACGATGATGAATACCAACAAAGGAATTTTCAAATCAAACCAAGTTGAAATAATTATTTTTTACTTGATCTAATTTCTAACTGCAACATATACACAAAGCAAAGATATTTGTCAATCTCACTTGAATAATCTGCTTCCTGAGATGACCCTGGCACTTAATCCCCTGGAAAAGTTCCATAAATTATCTTTGAGGTGACAATCAATCACACCCTTGCTACGTTTTTCAGTTTTAAAATGCATTTGAATTATTAAGATGCTTATGAAGCAACCTTCATTTTTGTTACATAGGAAATACAGCCAAGTGTTAACTATGGGGAAGAATGTCAAGACGTTCCGTGACTGTAACATTTGTTAATCATAAGCAAAAACAGAAACAAAAAGCTGCTACTGTTTCCAAATGATAACATTTTATTAAGTCAGTTTCTATGAATTATGCAAGATCAGTGCCTTTGTTTAGTGAAGCAACAATTTGCGTATTGTGCTCAATTCATACTCTGTTAAAAAACTTCATTCAAATGGCTTTAAATGAATTTATAACATGGTAACTAGCCATGAGTTCTTGAACATTGTTTTGATAACTCAACTTGAGTTTTAATTCTTCTGTAATGCTGGTAACCCTTAAGTCTTTTTTTTTTAACCAAAAAGATCAATGATGTATAAACAGTCACAGGTAAATAAATCAAGTTCCTTACAACATGCCAGATTAAGTTAAAATTTAAGTTCCACAATCTGTAGCACCTGGTGTTTGTGTAAGCTTTGTTTGATTGAGTTTCCAACGTGCCTAAGGTATTCATATGTGATAATGGTTGACTGGAGTTTTGATATTTTGTATTGGAACTGGAAATGCAATTCCTGCTGGCTCTAAACAATGGGCAGGCTTGACTACACGGCTCTTAAGGTGTCTATGTCAGCACTGTTTGACGTAGTTTCTGGTGTCTTAAACATACTGTCTCTTAAATGTGACATTGGTTTTGCCACATCTATTTTTTGGAATGTAAACCCAAAAATACAAATGCAGCAGGCAATAAACAAGTTGGGAATGATGAGGCACTGTTTCCTAATAGACTGGTACAGTACCAGAAATTTGTAACGAGAAATATGTTGTCTTTTAAAGTCAGAACACTGAGGGTTCACTAACATCATCCGTGTACTGTCGGTTCCAGCCAGGCGTAAACATGAACACTTCTTTTCTGTTCTGACCATAGTGTTTAGTTATCTCATACATGCACAATCAGGTCAAGTGAGCTAGAGTCGATCCACAAAGTTACAGTCTACTTCCTTTGTTATTAGGCCAAACAAACAACTGGGGGCTGGGCCACTGGGTATTGCAACATAGCAGAATGCAGCTTAATGACCCACTGTAGCTTCAGTTGTAATGAAGGAAGGGGAAGTTCACGGCATCAACATTCCTGGTGTCTTGTAGTTAAGAAATCATGGGGTAATTATCAGGCTACATTACCAAACATACTGAGTGTCAAGTGCATTAGAAAGGCCGGTATAGTAAAATTGAGCTAAGTTAATAAACTACGAAACGAACATTTGTCTTGCCGTTAGAACTGTCTCCACAAAATCCATGCTTCGTTAAACATCTAACTTCAAGTGTTATGTCGTGTTTTCTTTTAAATGTACTGAACCTTGCTTAGATAATCAGTGCTTTTTTAAACATCTCCCCAAAGTAAGGAATGTGGCTTAAACGGTCAAATAGTTTTGGAGTCAAGTGGAATACCTTGAGTTTTCTGAATTTGTGTGGGCCAAAAACAACATGCACTCTTGACATGCCAAAACTACACTCCACTGATCTATAATAGGTGAAATTTGAAAGTTGCTTGAAATAAATCGAAATGAACATTTCCCGTTTTTGTTCTAACTCGATTTCTTTTATTTTTTTTTCCTTTCTTTGTATTTCTTGGTTTGGAGTATCAAGTCATTCTCATTCTTATATTCCACGGACAAAGTCCGTGAAGTCCCCACATCTTTTTCAAAATACAGTTAAGCACAGGAGGCATGTTTAGGTACAACACGCACAAAGGATATCAGGTCTGAAAGCCATAAGATAACAAGAATGAGGACCGTGGGTGTTGCTTTTTAATGTCAACCTTGACAAACCACTCACGGCGATATTTCGGATTATGAAAAGCACTCTGAGAGAGTTTCTCCATCATCTTACAGTCTGCTCAACAAAGTTTAATTGAAATGGTGAGTTTATCAGTAACGCTGCCCGCATACTCGGAAAAGAATCGGAATGCTTCTAACATGAGTCGAACCCGGCAATGATCTTCCGATTGCTAGTTCGGACGCTCTACGCTGAGCTACAAGAGACTCGCCGCGGCAAGTTCTGTTAAATTGATTGCGAAACGAGATATGTTTCTAATTCTGTCATCTTAATACCACGCTGTGATTTCATCCATTGTTGACATGAAAGGATAAAATGTTTCAGTAGGTCTTAAATTCCCATTGCATGTCAATCTTGACACATAATTCAACAGAACAGACGCCTGTCAGTTTCCCGACTGCTTTTTAGAGGCTCGTCTCTCTCGGAGAATTAGCTGGAGTGACCTTTAGGACCATTCTTTTGTAACGGGGCTTCGCGTATTTTTAATAGAAGCCTTTTACATGCTGCTGCACTTTCGAACTGAACCCTTCGGAAACCAACCAAGTGCTTTCAATACAGAGAACGCTTGACAAGCCAACATCGGCAGACCTTTTAAGATACAGCACGCGCCCTAACGCGTGCTGCAAAGCATTCGAATGGGTTTCCGCAAGAATCTCGCGACAGAAGCGTCTTTCCCCGCATCTGGAATGTTCAATTTATAGACAACTTGTCCCTCGAATTTCAAAGATTCATGGGCACTTAGGAGGACGACGAAAACGAGCAAAACTCGGCAACGAAAATAAAGTGTTTAGGAACTATTATTTTCTCCTGCTTCTTGCGCTCCCTTTGGAAGTTTTTTCGCGTCCCACCCTCGGTCTCCGGCGGACGTATACAAAACATGGACCACCCCTGTGGACCTGGTCCATGGACCCCTTCATGGACCCGGTCCATGGACCACGCCTGTGGACCACCCATCATTTTGTAAATTCAATACGTATTACAATCAGAAAAATCTTTGAATGAAAGAGAAAAGTGATCCTCGCACTTAACTGGACAATTTAAGCAGGAACCCAGGACTAAGAGCGAACAACTCCCATACTAAGCTTAGGTCATAGCATTTTTACAGACCAGAGGCCCATGAGTAGAAGCTTGCCTCTCCCATACGTACAAGCCCTATGAGTCAACCATTGCACGTATCTTTCTACTTTTAGAACGCTACCAGTTCTACGGCTCGGCACACACTGTTAAAAGTCGCCAATCGGAATAAAGTTATTGTCAAACGAAGACAAAAATAGAAAAAACAATGTACGCAAATTGTGCAAATTGATGTAAATGTAAGTCTCCTGCTAAAGGGTTAGTTCTAAAAATAGAAAGATACACGCAAAGGTTGACTCAAGGACATAGTGCATAGGGAGGCTCATGGGCTCCTGGTCTGTCTCCGTCTCCGGCCGTGTAAATTGGCATTCACACAAAGATAGAGTTGAAGACTGAAATCTTTTTTGCCCGGGGAGGGGGCTGAAAGAATTTGGGTGGAAGCTGGAACTAGGAGCACTTACACAAGTTTTCTTTAACCATTGTTTGTGAAGGTTCGTCAGCCCTCTCTTACTGTTCCGGTGGATGTTTGTTCTCCTTCTGTCATCAATGCCCTGGACGTGGTTTATTGGTCTGCGCAAACTGAGGATGAGCCGACTTGAAGCATCTGTTGCAGCACTTTTCGTGCATTCACTTCACAGTTGGCGCAGGTTTGGTTTAGAACTGGATGCATTCCACTTTTATGGCATTTTTACTCAGGCTTACGGGATGGCCATTTTTCCTATGGCAGGTAGTGATATTGAACATAGCTTTTAATGTATTCAGTCTCAATTCTATTGTGTTTGAGTTGCTTTAGCCTCTTACTCGAGCCGCATCTGAGGAGAGACAGTTCCGCCCGTAGCACGGTTCGCGTCAGTTTTTCCCACGCTTAGCAGCGGTTCTTATGTTCCCCGAGTTTTGTGTTAGTTGTTTGCTGTGATTGCTACTTAGCTCCATTGACAACATGGAGTGTCATTTTGAAGTTTCACTGTACTAGAAGACCAATAGCCCTTTTGAATACGACGACACAAAACAGTCGTCCGTACCTTGTTCCGTCACTGAGTAACTGTAACTCTTTGCATGTTTTTTTTTTTTCATTGTATTTTAGTTGGCTCCCTGTACGAGTACATACTCTACGACAGCGGCTCAAGGAGTGGGACTATCCTACTCGTCATCCTTAACTTCTCCTCACATGCCTTCTTTGGGATTTACCTGGTAATTGTAACAGCAGTAACATTACTGGTTGATGTATGTACCAACCCTCGTCCGCTCAAAGAAAAGGTGTTCTCGCCCTCGATATATCGCGCTTTTTTCGTGCATTTTTTCAGTGTGTGTGTTTCATCTTGGTGGATAATTCCCGTACTCGTGAACTTCAACTACATTGGAGGGATTCCCTGGAAAACTGAAAGCGGAAACGGATACAGCTTCGAGTTTGTACTGCGAAATCTTTTGTCCGGCAAAATGCTGGACCATGGAAGAAAGTTTCCTTTCCTTACTTTGGGCGCTATAGCTGGATTATCTTGTACATTTTTCTTGCAGCTTAAAAGAGACGACCGTGACCGCTTCACCGAACGAGAAGTACTATGTATTTGGCTCAGGACTCTGTTTTTCGTCACGCTCTTTCTCTTTCTTGGTCGAACATTTTCTGGTCCGTTGTATGACTTGATTCCTTTTCACAGCGACATCGAAGCTCTGCGCTATATAAATGGCATCCATTTTTGCGGATTACTCCTAGTAGCAGTCTCATTTTCACGAATTATTCGCTTCTTCTGCACGACCGTGTGCGGGATATCGAGTGCGCTCCTGAAAAGTAGTCACCTACTACTAGTCGCAGTTATGCTGTTACTTTCACCGAGTTATCTCAACTCTCAGCTCGACGGGATCAATTCACGATTGACTGTGACTGAAGGGAGTTTACCAGATGAATGTCAACAATTGAGAGCTTATCCAAACAGTGGGCGTATACTGGGGACAAAATCTTTAGGTGAGCGAGCTTTATACTTTGTTGTGAAAACTGAGTCGATAAGGTCACTTGGCCTGTACCCTAAATTTTCTCCTGCAAATTCAGTCGACACTTCTGCACTGATGTTGAAAATCACTTTCGTATGTTTTCGTTGACGCATGCTTCTGAAGGCCAATAACAAAGGCAAAATGGGCAAGAGAGGCGGGGTCGGGGGAAGGAGATAAATCCTCGCGTGAGCTCAGTGTAAAACCATGTGATGAATTGAGACTGATTCACCTGCAAAAGGGAGGGAGTTTGCGTGACGGCCCAAAGCGTGAGTCCTTGGAAGAGAATTCTAATAACAGGGCGAAGGCTAGCCTCCCACGCAGACTGCAATCATTTTGTAATCAATTCTTCGATTGTCCATCTCTGACAGTGCGCATCACTGATTATCCTTATGTCGCCAAAACGTCGGCATCAAGCTTCAAACTGCTCTTCAAGCGCTACATGAAGTCTGCGACGGAGACAGCAACTGAAGAACAAAGTTGTATTGACGAGCTGAAATTTTATGCATTTTTGTTGGGACTATCGTTGCTTCCCTTTCCTGTGTTTACTCAATCAGTTGCGAGTCAATGGCAAAAGGGCACTGAAGGGATAAAATGAGAACTGGGTATTGCCTTCTTTTTACTGGGAAAGTCGGATTTGCCCGGCGTAGGCGGAGTGGGATCAAATTTGCGCACTCGGAAGGGGGAAATTTGGGCGGGAAGCTCCGTAAGATGTGGCATCCTCATAGGATCCTCTAGCATAAAATCAAGGTCACTGGAGAAGTCCTCCAACCCCTTGCCCCTTTTCGCTGTAATAAATCATTCCTGCGCTCAAGAGCCGCCTTTCCACAGATCTTTGCCTTTTGAAGAGATTTGCATTGTTCGCGGAAACGCTTTCAAAGATAAAGCAAGCCGGGGTTTCTCAGTCATAACCTGACTGTATCTATCATCTCTGAATTTTCAGGCAGCGGTGGTCCTTGGGTCCTAGCTCTCTTACCCCATCTTAGCAAGAAGCCTGGTAAACACTTCTTCGTGTTCTTGTAGTATCTTTTTATCAATACTCTTTGAAACGCATAGGTTGTCGAGTAATACGCTCGTGAAGAAAGACTGACAATCTTTGACATCGACAGTATACAGTCATATGCACGAAATTTTTTTTTCGGACACGGCACAGATGGATTCGAAACAAATAGAAAGACGCACATCGTTGACGTCATAAGTAGCTTTCGGAAGTGGGGGCACTAATTGTCTCGACCTCCAAATAGACGTCATCAGAGTCAAGCGACTGGCATTCGTTATTTAATCGTTCCTCTATCCGGAATGATAAAGAGATCTTAAAAGATCGGGTTACCGAATCAAATGTCCAGAACGTCCGTTTTATTTGTACTAAAAATATGAACGTGCGCTGGCAACATGAAGCCGGGAAGTTTCTGGAAATCCGGAGAAATTGAAGTCGCTCGCTTTCACGTGACGATACGGTGCTCCTCAGAATGAACGTATGGCAGATTGCGGCCTGTTAAATCTTCGAATGAGAGGCGTGGAGTTTAGAGTGATAAAAGACACGCTTTCCAACTGAGTACCGCAAAATCAAAGCGCAAGTCATTACCTCTGCCAATCAAAAGAGCCCGCCAGACAATCAAATAAAGCAATAAGCGTCCGAAGCAGATTCGTGAAACTGGGCCCAAGCGCGAGAAAACGGGTGCGCGCAAATTGGTTCTCCTATTGCTTCCAATATTAGGCCTTTCCCAAGATATGGCTTAATGAGTCCGGTACTTGCCAAACCCTCAATTTCATTGCAGTAGCAGTTTCTTACTATGTAAATAACAGATTGTTTAATCAACAATAACTTTGGCAAGTACAGGACTCACTCAACCTTATCCTGGGAAAGGCGTGTTGATTGAGAAAAAGGGGCCAGGTTTTAGGCCAATCACAAAGTGTAGCAATGGAAAAACAAAGGAAACGGGAAGTAAATTTGGACACTCAACAGCAAACAAAACCCTCTAACTCTGATATTCCATTAAAAACCACTTTAGGAGTCCTAACATATTCTCGAGGCTACCACGATACATTGTCTACGTACTTCGTCGAACTGATCCAACCAACCTCGGACACAACGCCTTCGTTGCTAGATCTCATGCGTCTCTACAATATCCGCTTCCTCGCGACAACCAGGATTGGGGACTTTTCACACTTCCTGGAGGCTTCTGAACTCAGCTACCTGGCCTCCATAGGTGCCATTGATGTGCTGGTGAGAACGGCTCAAGAGGATTATGGTTATTTTGAATTTGCGCATGTCCCTGGCGCTGTTGTTGGTGACTTGAAAGCTATGCGTGACGCAGTGGTTGCATCAACTCAGCTATTTACCTACAGGCTTCTTTTCGCCATTAACCCTTCGTTCGAGCTTCAAGTCAGTGCGTTGTTTAAAATAGTAGTTTCACATCGCCACGCCAATTCTAGTATCATCCAAAGGCTACTTTCTCCAAACGAGTTCGCAACAACATGGATCGTGAACAGGAGGTCTGTGCCAAAAAATGTGTTCCTTGAAGATGTGGAGTTCGGACGCAACCCAGATCAAGTAATGTCGAGAGTTGTAACGGAGGAAGCAGGGAGAAATTACTACAACGCTTATGTCGAGGTGGACGAGGATGCTTGGAGCGAGGTAAGGTGTTTAATGCACCTATCAATGGTAAGCCCCAGGGTGGGGGGAGGGGGGCCTTCCCACGGGAAATTGACTCACAGAGCCTTCCCCTGGGTAGGGACTTTAACACGTACTCCATGCTTTAGAGGATATACTTCCACGCCGACGCACGTGCCGACAAAAGTTAGTGTGTGCTTCTTGATTGTGCCTGGTTCGAATACCTGGTGTGCACGGGCACACACACACAAAAAAACACCTTCAAAACTGAAGTGACACTATTAACTTCATGTTGAATCTTTTTTCAGGATTTCTACCGAACCGAACATCTCATCCTCAAAGCGACTTACCATCCGTTCTGGACATGTGCCTTTCGTGCGTCTGCTGATGCAAATCAGAAAACACGTGACCAAAAAGATGACTGGCACATGATTCCTGTGCACCACGTGACACCAAACCTGATGAGTGTCGTCCTTCCTCCCGGAAGACATCATGTGACTTGCAGATACAAAAATCCCGTTTATCAGAAAGTTCTTTTCGTTCTATTTATTTTAGTACTTTTTGCGATGATAGCGGAATTTGGCAGGTTTTTGTATTGTAGATATTAAGCGCGCACTGAAGTTTCCAACAAAACTTTTTAAGTTTCAAAACTTTTCATGAACTTCGACAAGACAATTCAGAAGTCGCTACGACTAGTTTATTTATAAAAATAACGTAATATATTGATTAAGTCCTCGGAATAAGTAACCTTAACTGTGGCCACTTTGGTTGACACGTTGAGTTGACTGGCCTGTACATGTCGCTTGGGCAACATCACAACACCTCGTAAATTAAAGTTAAAACCTCAAAAGGCGTGATGTGTGTGATGTTGACAGGTCGTAGGATCATTACCCTCAATCCAGCCTCGTACCCAGTCGCTTCTGATAAATTCGCGTTGTGGTTGATGGTAAAGATATAGTGGTGCGCCGCATTTTGCCATCCCATATTCCATTGCGACTAGAGGGACAGATAAATGACACCCGGGTACAAGTCTGCTCAACCGGTTACTCAGAAAACAAGAACCTCTCTAGCTCGACTATCTGTTATTTGTTAATAGATTAACAGTCGGAAAGTCGTCGGAAACGTTCGGTGAGAATACGCACTCTCCGAACATTCATGCACGTTTTTCTACCCCACTCCCCGTCAGCAATTGTTTCGTTGCTCTGGTTACAAATGCAAAACCGCAGGAAATCGCCATGGGTCGATAAAGCGAAGCCGGACAAAGTGAATAAATATGTAAATGTCAAAAACGTTTCTCAACACGTAAGAATTCTTCGACTATATACAACGTGTAGAAACGAACGTACGGGTAGCTACACTCGAGAGCATCGCTCATGGCACTAATGAGATCGTTGGAGCGAACTTTGTCTCAAACTCGGGTGTCACAGCAACCCAAGCAAGACTGCATAGTGCCTCATGCCGGCCCCGCCTTCGCCTAGTTCAAAGGACCAACAAACACTCGTTTATCACTCGCGCGCTCCAGTTCTTGCCGTGAAGTGATAACGAGATGGCGTGAAAAGGTAGGCTAACACTGACTGAGCCTCTCAAGACTAGCATGCATGTCTGTGTAGTTTATCTTTTACGAGAATTTCGCCCCCCCCAGGAACGCACTGATTAAACTACAGCTACTGGGTTCAAGGCTTGAACGATGAAAATATACACAAGTTATCAATTCAACATATACATATCATACTGCCTCGTAACAAACTGAACACGTTTTGAAATGACTGACTGACGAACGTAAACCTTCACTATCATACCTCCTAGCAATCACTACTTAAAACTGTTGGCTACCAGCTTCCAGGAGTTGGACAGCTTTCCTGGATCTAAAACTAAGGCGACGCCAGCTAGGATCCAGTGTTCCGCGGTTTGACAGCATTTAATCGGCAAAGAGAACACGCAAACCTGCCGAGCCTACAAAGAGATATACAGAAGCTACCATTAGTCCTTTATTTGCCGTTTGCCACTGTATTAATTAACCGTGAAGTGTATGAGAAGAGAAGCAACACAATGCTATCCAAACTCACCCTATTCATAAATACAGGACAGCGGTAAATTTCGAAAGTGTCTGCCTCGTTCCTATCTTCGGGGGCGGGTTCGTCTTCGTCAGAGATGACAGCAGAAACAAAGAGGTCTGGTAACTGGACTATTGCAGCTCTGGTACCAAGGAGAAAAGGTTGTAGCAAACAGGAATATAAGTACTCTGAAATCACTGAATCGGGAGTGAAATAATTGGCGCTCATTCGACGCCGGCGAGCCTTTGGGCAACATTGCACGGTTTGATAGGATTTGCGTCTTCTGGTACTTTAAGTGAAATGGTAATGGAGAAGAAATGGATAATGCACCCTCTAAGCCATAGTTCACTGACCGTTGAATTCACTTCCCTGTTTTAAAATTTGATTTAAGCAAGAATAAACTAAACCGTTTATTTGATTGTCACGGTGTCCTGCTGAATTCTCACAACTAACAAGAATATGTATGACTACCAGCCAGAGAATAACTGTTATAAGCTGAACACTCACGTTGGTTCCACAAGGCACTCCTTCTCTAGGTCCAGTGACGCACCCTCCAAATACAGTCCACTAACAACTAGGCCTTGTTCTGATTCGTCCTTACTATCGTCACGTGACAAATGGGACTTTGCCAGGGAACATCGGAGTTCCACCTACCAGAATCCAGCCCAGAAAAAAAAAAAACAGTTTCAGTGTAATTCTTTTATTGCGTAGGGAAAAGGATCTTCAGCGGTCACAGTTTGCTTCTCCAACCGCTGGCTTATCCAGGGAATATGCGAGCTTTGTGTCTTGGAATAGGTGGAATAGTCGACTACAAAGTGTCACGAAGATCGCGTGACGATAAAAGAAGGTTTGGTTAAGAGGTTAGTGCTGGGGCTGAAGAAAAAGAAATTCCCAAAACACTAAACGCTCGAGTTTTACTGACCTCGTCAACAGTACATCCCAGCACAGCTGCCTTTTCGTGTCTGAGTGAGGTCATTAAGGCTCCAGGGTTGGCGAGGCCACCAAGCCAGACAGAGGTCAGCCGACCACATCCTAATAAAGGCTCAGAACTAGGATTAGGAACAATACCACGTCGGAGCCACTCGTTCAGCTGTCTGTGACGCCGGCTTAAGTCTGTTTGGAGTAGAGAACAGTTTTAACTCGATGTTTCGCTCCTAAAAACCCATAAGAACAAACGCTTTAATGGTGACACCTAAGGTTAATTACCTTTGAGCCACGACGTTAGACTGTGGGGGCAGGGTTGCCCATCCGGATGGAGCCAATCAGCGGGGACTCTCTCTAGCTGGAGTGCCTTAACAATGGGTGAGAGGGATGGCGGGATTGCTGCCGAGCTTCCAAGGACACATTGCTCCAGGACTTGTAAGGAGTGTCGCACGTGACACAGGAGACAGTTGAACCACTGACATTCCTGAAACAATCGTCAAATAGTATGCATCAGCTGTGAACTGATTGACTGAGCGTCGGCTGAGCTTAACGCCTCTTATTTGTAGAGGAATCCTCTGCAGGTACTAAACGGCTAATAGTCCTCTTCAGCCCAACCTTCCCTCGGCAATTCATGTTATTAAAACAGTTATTAACCCAAGATGAAAAGCGAAACGGCGGTGGCTTATTCTCCATGCAAGGAGGAACTACTAGAACAACAACCCCGAAAACGATAACTTAATTACAGAAGCAATCTAACTTGAAAGAGACACGAGCCCTAAAGGAGTTGGGGTACCCAGCTTTCGACCAATCAAAAGTGAAGAAATTTTTATAAAGGCAGAAAAACGGTTTCTAGCTGCACCTTCTGCAATACATAACCCATGGACTCGGACAATCTCTCTTCTGCTCCTATAGAACTGCCAGACTCCGAGTAAACAGACAAAGCGCGCAGCTGGGAGAGCACGCGCGGAAGGAATTGAGTGACAGGTAAAGCCCCGCCACTTTCTATTTTGAGCAGAGTTGGAAGCTGTTCCAGGCACATGTCCATTGATGAGCGCAAACGAGGCATGCTGATTATGACTCCAGGGGAAGGATCTTGAATAAGCGCTGAAGTGTTGTTGATGTCTCGGTAAAGCTTGTCAAGCTTACGAAGGAATTCTGACGCGCTGCAAAATTAATGATCAAGACAGAGAATAAATTATATTATATCTGCTAATTAGACTTCAGTAAAAGCGAACAAAATGGAATGTGGGATAATTATGATGTGCTGCCTTCAATATTTTAAGGTCTTTTTTCCTCTTCGCAGATATCAGCCCTTGGTTTGCAAAGCACACTAGATTATTGCGGGATTATCGAACATACGTTTCAATGCAAAGCATGACCACTTGCTATATGAGCAAAAGCGACCATAACATTAGTTAATTCACAACAACGGGGGAAGCCGAAGTGATGAAGAAGAATAACATAAGGATCATGTTTGCAATGTTACCGCGTTTCGTTGTATTCCCGCTCCACTCTGGCATCGAGCCCCAGGGCTTTAATACTACTCAAGTCCATCTCCTCAGTCCCAGTCTTCTCGTTAAACCATTTGCTGTAATCAGTTGGGTCTACGTTGGCTGGTGGCACAGGCAGGCCAACAGAGCCGAGGCTTAGCGACGAATGCTGCTGAAGCGCTGTCTCTTTAATCACATGACGTGTTAGGATCTCCACATAGCGTCGGTCCCAAGGGTCGGTGACTTTCCCTCCATAAACTCCCTATAAACAGGAGATAGTTAGCGTCAGGGCATTACTACACCTTACTTGTCGTGAAGTCAATACAGAACCAAAATGTTGTCGCTCTAAAAACTTCCCAAACATGGGCTAGTTGCTCGAAGCATGGCTAGCGCTAACCATAGGTTAAGTAGTATCAAGACCAATAGGGTGTCATGGTATTTAACGCTGGTTACCGCTAACCACGCTTCGAGCAACTCAGCCCAGGTTCCTTTCCGCTGTACAGATAACCGCGAAATGCGAAGTCCACGTTCCAGTTTTTATGAAGCGATCTGTTAAAGTCTAGCCTACACAACTAAGAGAATAGAACTTTCACGTCTCAGCGCTAATGTCCAACATTCACGAGCCTTGAAGTCTTGAACTTTGTTATGGCGCCTGTTCAAAGGTGTAAAGCAAGGCTAACTACGTCAGCTGTCAGCAGCTAAACAAGAATGTTTTTTTGTACACGGGTCTCTGAGCCTCACCCGAGCAATGGTATCAGACAGTGCTCTGAGCTGTGTCGCCCCAAAGCCATCTTCTTTTGAAGCCCATCCGATCACCATCTCAAATGACGTCAGTAAATCACGGGTAGACAAAGGGTAATGACCGCTGGATGATCGCGTCCCCAGCCGTTGACGCATGAGCAGGACACTGTGGTTAACACACAAGCCAAACAGAGTGGAACGAACCGCGAGAGGCTGGTCCCGAGCTTGTTCCCAATAGGTTTGAGGAATGGCCTGTTGAAGTAAGAAAAGCGACAGCTTCATTACTCATCAAGCTCTCAAATCGCATTATCCAGCCCTAAAGAGCCTTGTACAAGATATGAAACATGACGTTTGAATGGTCAGTGTCGACTTGATGGTAAGGATTAAAGTTTCTGCTCAAGAGTGAAGTGCACTACCTGCCAAGTTTAAAACTTCCCGCTTAACTGGCAACTCACACTCATGCAGTAGTGACTCCGATCACT
Source organism: Astreopora myriophthalma (assembly GCA_014634185.1). Taxonomy (NCBI): domain Eukaryota; kingdom Metazoa; phylum Cnidaria; class Anthozoa; order Scleractinia; family Acroporidae; genus Astreopora; species Astreopora myriophthalma. Next base: position 3,235,036 of record BLFK01000134.1, on the reverse strand, counting down.
GAAAAAGCTTTGTCGTTATACCTCAAGCGTAGATGTTGTTGCGGCTTTTAAGTCCAAATCCGTACATTCGAGGGGCTGGTATGCTGGTCCTTCTCTCTGTATCACGTCCCAGGCCAGTCGATGTGCAAACAAAAGAAGCTCCACCGGCAAGTAATCAGCGGGTTCACAAAGTAAGAATATGCGCCACTGAGAGGGAGTGGAAGACGTTTCTAAGAATTTCACAACCACAACAATTACTTCATGTTAAGGCATTCTTACCACCAGCAAAAGGTTCTCGTTTCGATCTAAAGCACCACCGATCCCTAATTAAATATTTGCGACCTTTAGATTAGAGTAGGCGACTATGACTACGAGCACGAGTTTCTTGTACTGAGCATGCGCGTTAGGTTGAGATTTTTCGAAGTGCACATGCTTGGAACGAAAAACTCATATTCAATCTAAAGGTACAATTACTTTTGGTTGGCGACGGATGATGTGGCAACCTCTCCAAATATTTCCAAATGGTAGACACAATCTGGAAATCTAACCATACTTCTAACATGACCCTACCGTCCTTTTTGACACGACAAAACACGTACCGGCTTGTAACTGAAGCCTTGACAATCGATTGTAGAGCTGCAACAGCCACGGGCGAGGAGCCAAGTGAAGGTTCTCTATTACCAACCAAGCGTCCGTTCGAACAGCCGTTGTCAAAGCAACTTCAATGGTCTCTTCTTGCCCGTTTCCCACAGATATTTGCTGGCACGGTATTTTATTGGCCTGGAATTCGTAAAGCAAACATGGCCGTTTCAAATTTCCGATAACAACCAAGAAAATAGTGGAGTGTAATACAGCGCGTAGAGTCAGTGTCCACATGAATCAATGTCGCCCTAAAGTTGGAACATGCTAGGCTCTATCACGAGATCGTACCAGGCTGCACTCCTGTACGCATGTACCAGTCTCTTATTCTGCATTAGCTGGTTGATTGTTCTAGGCGTAAACAACAGTGGCATTGTTTGTGCAAGTGTTATTCTTTTAAATTGTGCAATTCGTCCCAATATGAGATTCGGCTGAACCCACTTGTAGTTAGGTTATTACAAATCGCTCTCGTCTCTACATTACTAGGAGAATGTCTTAAATAGCAGGCATACGTGGTTTGGATTGTATGGGGACACAATGTTACCAACTATACGAAGCTGTACCTCTGCCATACGTTTGATGCTCTCAACAGGAGATATCTTGAACGGCGTGTTTACAGATGAGTGGTCTGGCATCATTACAAATATTGGAATGGAATGCTTGATGCTCGATAGGACCTCCTCAAATGGCGGAAGAGTCTTCTCGATCAGTTCACCGACTTCATTTTCCACGAAAGTCCGCATGGCTTGTTCAAATCTATCAGAGCGCAAGCAACGAATCATCAGCAACTTGTGAAACCAGTTCAGTTCTGAGCCTTCGCTTTCTATGGGCAACGGTTGAGTTTCAGGCCTTTCACTTCCGTACCAGTCCCTCCACGGAACAAGATTAGAGGCAATGTGGGTGCAGATGCTGTCCAACGGGCCTTTGAGACTGGACACTGCAAGGATTAGCTCCCAAGCCTCTTGGGCAATCCAGCTTGGCTGAAGGAGCGTTGGGTCGAAGTCTGAAAGAGCTGGGACCGGAGAAGATATGGTTCCTGGAGGGAAAGAGAAGAAAGAGAGTAGGGATTCATAAATACTGCCAGTTGAACCTTAAAGAAAACACGGTTTATTTAGTGTAAATTCACCGGAAAGAAGCAAAGAGATTTCTTCTTGCGTTCCTGTTCCCTCTGTGTGCTTTTCCATTTTGTAAAGCGATAACAATGATGCAAATAAAAGCCGGTGACGTTGGTCTACACTCCTGCGAAAAGAGAGAACAGCGACGAGTTAAGAACGTTCGGTCAAAATTTACGGGCAGAGACAATTTTCAACGCGGAAAGTGTGCGAACTCTCAGGTCGCGAAGCACCGAAGAGCTAGGACGATCCTAGCGCGCGAACGAAATCCTCCGTTCCTCGAAGAGTACCTTTGCGACAGTTCATCGTCAATATCCTGGCGAAAAACCAAACAAACAAAACAGTATGCAGCGTCAACAAACGCTGAACAGACAAACTGCGATTGGTGTTGTACTCGGTGAACTGCCTCTAGTACAAGTGAAATTGGACCACAACTTTCTCCAGCTGGATCAGCCTCAGTGGCCGAACTGAAGGCAGTTTTGCAACGGATCAGTATACATACCTGCTGACATGCCTGTAAAATGACTGAGAAAGTGACGCTGCAAGCTGGTGCGACTCCTCCTCGCTGAGGGGAGTGTACTCCACGCCAGGCGAAGGCAGCAGTACTTCAGAAGGCAGAATAACCGAGGTGCGTTTACCCGTCTTTTTACTGCGTGAGGGACTTCGGTTTTCTTCTCCTACAGACACAACTGAATTGGTATAAAATAAAAGAACCATTTGCCTAACATGAAGTCAGTTCGGCTGAAGAAGGTGATCTAAAATTCCAGTGGCTACATGGAGAAATTATTGTTTCTCGTTGGATCACTTCCACGAAAACGTACGACAGGGTTAAAACGACAAAAGCAACTACTTTTCATCTAGGCCGAGTTGTTCAAAGCCCGATTAGCACTAATAAGGATTAAATACCATGACAATGTATAGGTACCAGGAATTAGCGCTAACTGAACAAGCAAACTCAGCACAGGTTAAGTACATGCGATTACACATACCCTGGCCTTCAGCTTCTGTTGCAACTCTAATCAAAACCGTTGTTCTTGACTCTGATTCCACTCCTTCCTCTTCTGTGTCTGATTCGTATTCTAACTTCTCGGGAGGGAGCTCCACATCTCGCCCCACTGCCGACCGGAACAGGGAAAGGAAGTATCCCAGGGAGAAACGGTATTCGTGCTGCACGCTGCTCACGGATCGCAAAAGTGAGAACATCATCACGGCACGCTTAGCCAGCGGTAGGAATAATTCGCGCAGGCCCCGTAGGTTGTTGAAGTTAACCAGCGTACGCGTAAGACGTTTTGCGACCTGGTTTAGAGACAAAAAAAAAAGTCATCAAGTGTACAAACGCCCTGTTCATAAGAACCAAGCTTTCTAACGTTCGTTAAGTTCCCAAATGCTGCTCTAGCAAAATTCTGTAAACAGATCTTTGGCTTCAATATACTAGATATGTCCAGAAATGAAAGTAATTAGATGCACGCCGATTTTGATAAGCGTTACGAAGTATGCCCTTGATCTTCTTCTAAACTTCAACATCACTTGTGTCCAGAAATACAGGCAATAAACGCCACAAAGTGTCCCCCAAACTGTGCTTTTCAAGTAAACATAAACAGTTGCATTTACCCTAACCTAGAGATAACCCTAACGCAAACACTAACCTTATTGTTAGAATTAGGCACTAGACGCTTACACTCAACGGGACACTTCGTGATAGATAATTGAGCGTGCATCTAATTACGTGCATTTCTGGACATAAGTGTATATTACAGCATTCATACGGTTCCATTCCTGCTTTTAAGAATACGAACGTCATCGTCTAGGCTATAAAGAATCACAGCCATAAATCATCATAAATCATAGCCATAAAGAATCATTACCTACCTCGGTTCTGCAATTGACCAGCTCAGCAATAACTTCCGTCTCTTGCCAGATATCCGTACCCTGCCGTGCAGTCACCAGACCCATCAGTTTGCTGTCAATATTCTCCAAGAGCCTCAGTAACTCCATCGTCACCATCACGCACTTACGACTCTCAACATAGAGATGAGGCTGCACACGGTGAAAAGCCTCCAGCTGAAGTTCCTCGGCCAAGGCCTCCTCGTCCAGGCACAGGTTCACCAAGGTCGTGACAGAAGAGACCTCGGTGTCAAAGGCTGGCCGCGAGGATCTGGATACCAAATATAAGCGGAACTCGGGGTGGCACATGACTCGACGCGAACCGAACTTTACCAGCTTCGAGTCTGTTGGGGAAAAACGAAAACACAGTATATTACAATGGGGCTTTTGCAAATGTAGGAACCTGATCACTTGAAATAGCCAATTTCTATTCCTTGTACGAGAGAAGAATAGACGAAAACGTTATTGGATGATTCTGCAAAAAAAAAAGTTGTAAATGCCACAGCACCTTCTTCAATCTCATCACTAATGGATGTAGTAATGTGATAAATGAGAGGCATAAGCAGGGAATCCACATCACGGTCAAGGTTATACAACACCAGAGCTGTCCCATTCGTGATGGCCTTTTCTATCTTCAATATGGCGGAAGGGTCACTGATGAAAACAAATATACCGGCAGTAAATACATCTAATTACTGAACTCACATTCGGGTCTAAAGCCCAATGATCATCGAGAAAATAAGTGGAACTCTTCTCTTTCTCGACAGCTATTTGAAGGTACACTCACTGAACTTAAGTTTACCAACAGAAGGGCAATCAACATGTAGTGCATTAGGTTGAATCTTTGTTTTTCCATACAGAACCAAGCAACAGAGCTCAGGGAATCTTCCGCTCTTTTAGAGAGAGAGAGAGAGAGAGAGAGAGAGAGAGAGAGAGAGAGAAGGGGGGGGGAGGGGGAGAGACAGAGACAGAGACAGAGAAAGAGAATACAGACAATGGCTGATGAACTTGTGGTCCTCTCCTCAAAAACCAACATTTGCAAATTCCAATCGGATCTGGGAGGCAGTGAAACAGAGTTGCATGAAGCAGTGATACGAAATTTGAGCCTATTCCACACTTCTGTGATTTTCATGGTGACAATTAACTAGACTCGCTAGGCTCTCCTAGAAGCTGTCTACCCTATTCTGGATTTTTTACCTTTCCGCTAGATCAATTTCCAGAAGGTTCTCTCCATCTTCGATAGTCCTAATCAGCTCAAGTCCCTTCTCGTACGGATCCATAAGAAGAGGTACACGTTGCCATGACGACTTAGCCAATACTGCGTTTTCTATCTTCCTGGGTCCCACTCCCTTGGTGACGAGCCTTCTCGTGTGGTATTCACCTAACAACAGCTTGAGTATGGCCAAAGTGAAAGAGTCGTATTCTGACAGTTTCACGCGTCCAAGGACTTCATTTCTGTCGACTGACGACAAGTAATCACCTCGATTGGTTTCAGGTTCGTCAGGTGGCGCTTGGTCTTGTTCTTCGTTACGCTCTGGCTCTTGTTTCTCTAATTCTTGACTGGGAGGCCTTTCTTGTTCGTCTTCGGGTTCATCGGCCTTCACGGCTACCAAAAGACAAGACATGATAACATGATCAAACACCTTAAAACTAAGCTGTCTGGAGGACACAAACACCAAACGTCCGGCGGGATATTGGGAGTAGTAGATAACGTCTTAAATCAATGAAGGAAGAAGAAATTATAACAATTCAAACGTAGGGGTCCCTTTCTGTCTTATTCTGTTTACCATTCAATTTGTCGTGTCCGGAAGCTAACATTTTCGGCATTTCGAAACACACTCTTCGGCATTTGCTATTATGTCAAAAGCACCTGGGCTGGCAATACGACTAGCTAGGTGGCAAAACATTCAAGCTTCACACGATGTACAAAACATCATAATCGAGTGAAAAAGGAGAAGAGTGAGAGACTACAACGATGTTTTTAGTTTGTTACCATTCTGTTCAGCTGTATCATCCTGGTTTGCATTTTCATCCAGCTGTAGGTGTGCCTCTCCCTCGTCTACAATGGTCTTCTCACTGTTGTCTTGTGACTCTTGCGGCTGAGGAGCCTCAAAGACATTAGCGCCAGCATAAGGTGTGGAGCTATCTACCACAAGCATCACACCCCGCTCATCCAAACACCGGGGCCAGTGCTCCGTCAGCATCTCACGGCGAAACTTGAACGAATAAGGGCCTAGGTAAGTGGCGAATGCAGCTGCAATGGCGACCCCGCCTGCGACTGCTTCCTCGCGGGTGCTGATGGACTCCAACAGTTTCAGCCACTTTTGACGACCGCTCGACAGAACCTTGAATAGTTTTAAAACAAAAAAGTGCATCAATTAATGACTGTTTAAGAAATCCATCTTACATTAATCCCGTCTGCGGGAGCAGAGATGGCGCAGTGGTGTGAGTACTGGATGACGTCATAAAGTGGGTTGAGTTTGTTGTTGGTTCTCTACTCTGCTCGTCCTCGTCTTCGTCGCCGTCGTCATAGTCGTCGGTTCTCTACTCTGCTCGTCCTCGTCCTCGTCGCCCTCGTCATAGTCGTCGGTTCTCTACTCTGCTCGTCCTCGTCGCCGTCGTCGTCATCGTCATCAAAATCATTATTAGTATGAAGATAAAACCAGAAGTCCATCACCCAGAAGTGCCGATCTGTCTCATGTGGCCTTGGCCCATCAGTTTACGATATTATCTAAATTTAGAATAGAGATCCCGCCAAATAACGGCCAATCAGATTAGCCCTGATAACCACAATGCGTCTGATCGGTCCGCAACCAAGAGCCGCACGAGGGATTGCTCGTGCTAAATGCAAAATCGTGCAGCAGCCGTTCTAAAAATAGACAACACCGTAAACTGATGGGCCGCACTCCATTGTAGATCGAGACTTCCGGGTTATGGACTTATGGTTAAAACTCAATGAAGAAAGTTCGCCTTCTTAACCCAGTCACCTCTTCAAAATAAGCAGCCTGAGAAAGCTGCGAGTCCAAGGTTTCCGTTAGTTCATGCTGTCTGCACTTGTCAAGTGACGCATCTTCGTATGCTGAAGCTAGTGACTTGAGGCGTTCCTGCAAATCGTTCAGTTTACTTTCCATGGAGGATAGTTTACCAACGGCTTGCTCAACAGCTAAAGACGTTTCTGACACTTTGGAGTGTAAAGGTTTCACTTTAGACTGCATCATGCGATGGTACCTAAGTAAAATCCACAGGTGGGTATTTAGCCCCACGTACAATAAACGTCACTGAATTAAATAGTGGCACTGTATGACGGTAGTCTGATAGTATTGTGGCTGAAACGAAATTGACTCCAGAACTTGCGTGTGTGAAGTGAGGCGAAAACAACGTTGACTTGTGGCAAGCGCAGGCAATCGTCTTCCACAGACTACTGGCAAGGGCCAGAAAACATTACCGGGAGCCTGGCAAAGAGCGGAAACGTACACAATTGCTGACTGACAAGCGCGGGAAAAGCATGTTTGATTGACGTGTTCCGAACGCAGATTTGAAACACTGACAGGCGGCTGGAAAGTGCAGTCAGTGGCCATATAATATGAATTACGAGTATAGTGCGCCCTTTAGTACGGTTGTCTTACCTGAACACACCCTTCACCCACAGTAGCAGGGATCCCACTGCAGGGTTGTTGGTTTTCCTTTCCAGATAGTCTCCGTTAAAGTGAGGCTTTTTGAGGTAGGGCTCTACCACTTCTAATGTACTCTCCGATAGTTCCATTTCGTCAAAAACACCGAGTTCTTCGCGGAACCTGAGAGTAACAGAACATGGTTACGCCTTAATGTTCTTTGAGTCCCCCCAAAAAAAGTCCTTAAAACATGTCCTGCGCCTTGTGAAGTTTCTCAGTTTTTCATACTATTCAACAAAGAGCTTACTACTTAACACCTACATTAGCTTTGGTTTCCACCTTTATACACCACAACTGTATGAAACAGCTCTAAATTACCTGTCTAAGTTGGCCATCAGACGTTTCGCTCCCTTGTTCCATGTCAAATCTGACGATGGTGACTTTACTACAAAAGAAAAGCACCCAAAAATGTTAAAAGATAAACTTATCATGTTCACTCCCGCCTATTTGTTTCTTTATTGTAATCAAACTGTTACCATTCTTGCACAGGACCTTCAAACGTCCACAGTAGAGGGGCATGAAACAAATTAACGTTAACACTGATCCGCAGTCTGCTTAAAATATTTGTCTCGGAAATATTGTTGTTTTACTCACCAATAATGATGATAGCTGCTAACAGATCTTCAATTTCATTATCGGGTTTTTGCAATGCTCTTAGCTCTGCTAGTCCCAGTCCATCCAGGTTTTTTAACACTCTCTTTGTGTCTGATACCACAGCTGCTGCTTTGAACACCGCGCGCTCGTGCGCCATCTGGTACTCAGGAAGAGCCTGCAAGCAAAACAAATTAATAAAACGCCTGTTCCAATGAAGAGCAAGTTTTCGCTGCACACGGAATGGCCTAGCTACAGCCTGCGACAAAAAAGCTTAAGACACATCTCGCTTACCTGCCCTCCCACAACGTTGGTTGACAGGATTTGTGAAGGAAATTGTGAGAAACAACATTGAGAGGGAAGGGGTAGCAACCCAAAGTACCAAATCTGTGTATTGTCTGCTGTCTCAAGGAGTTGTGTCGCAGACTGTAGTTGTTCTTTCGGCTTGTCACACAGTCCTTCTTTATGTTCGTTGGATAGGGAACAGTGCAATTGTTTGAAAAAAGCATGGTAATTTCACCTTCCTCAACTTCCGTATTCTTTCTTGTTGCCTTTTCACAAGTCTGACTTGTTCTTCTGCTATTGCTTTGTCCTGAAACAGGCAAAAACACAGCAGACTTCAATCAGCACGCTAAGCCCACACACAAGTATCACTGACCAATCATTGGCCATG
>BLFK01000134.1:3190802-3222094 GCA_014634185.1 Astreopora myriophthalma | reverse complement strand
GATTGATTGATTGATTGATTGATTGATTGACTGACTGACTGACTGACTGACTGATTGATTTGTCTTCCAAACTTTCGTATAAGCCCGGCCTTCAGTTATTGCAAAATGACCATGTTCAGAATATGTGACGCTTACTTGAGGAAAAAATCCCAGGCAACATCTCGTGTGTACGCTAGTCCAGCCTGTGTGACTTCTGTTCTGACGGCGTTGATCACCGACGTTTGTTCTTCCTCAGTGAACAGGTGAGAAATAGATGACGACACCAGAAACTCGCTTACATGAACAAGGAAATTCTCTTCACTTAGGTCTGATTCTGGAAGCAACAGCATCAAATGCTCGCCCTGGCGTAACAACAAAAAACACAAAAACAATCAACTTAACATCGCTGATACACTAATCAGCTTTCGTTGTTCAACACGAGTTCAAGCAGGAAATTCGCTGGTTAATTCGAGATTAAAATCCTGATTTACTGTCCTCAGTTTTAGTGATCTAGCAAATCATCAGAACCATATAACTGGTCCAGACTTGGCTAAGCAAGTTTGAAAGGTTCTGGTCCAAAGCTGTCCCGTGTCGGATAGAACTGTGTTAAGCTGAGGTAGGAAAAACCCATTGTTACCTTGACACCTGCTCTCGTGTATGCCGACACCAAATCAGCCTTAAAGCTGCCCATTGTGTAACCGTCAGCAACAGACAGAGCTGAGGAATTAATGCGGAACACAGAGTATCCACACAGGTGAGCGGCCAGGTGAGCTAGACTAGTACTTATACCCGGAGACCCCTGGGATATCAACAGGGTATGGCCACACTCATGGGGGGACTGTAATACCCGCACAAGACGGCAAATGGTCTCCATTACATCCTGTTGACGGAAAATAGAGAACAAACTGCATATTTCTTGGAAAACAAAAAGAGAAATACTCGATAATAAACACTTGCTGGCATCACCAACGAGAAGGAATCGATTAAGAGTAAAATTTATACCTCATAGAGGGTAATCCTCAGTCTCGGAGAATCCTTGTTGTATTCGTCAATACCATGTTCCAAGACAGCTTTCACCTAGTGAAAGAAATAAAGGTTGAGGGCCAGATAAATACAGAAGATGATGATTTTGTGCCTCTCCGTCTCATTCAAACGTACATACATTTGATGAAAAGAAGGCTGGGTGGTTGAAAAGCCACAGAGGTTTTGCAGGCAGAGAATATAACAGAGCCAGTTCAAAAGGTATCCTCTAATGAATTACTTCCAAGACTTAAATCAAAACCGATCTCAAATTCAAACAAACCTTTTTGATATCTGTGACATTCCTAAAGGACAGGTGCACATCATCTTCGGCCCCCTCTGACGAACCAGCGCCGATCACTTCACCCGCAGCGTCTTCAGAGTCCACTAGGTTTGTGAAGAATGGAGTGGCACCTGTCACTAATGACAGCTGTCAATAAACAAGATCAGACAAAGATTAACAGATATGAGGGTCATGAAAAGATCAATTAACCGCGGTTGAGAATACAAGAATCTCCGCAAAAACTGACATACAAACGAAATGCAGTAACTACGAGCAATTGCATGGATAAATAAATGAATCTACCAATGAACCCAAAAATCTCGCTGACCAGCTGATTTGCTCACTTGCTTGCCAATTGAAAGATTCACTGACTGACTAACCGACCGACCGACTGACTAACTCACTCACTGAACGATGGACGGACGGACGGACGGACGGACTGAAATTCTCATTCCTGCTATTGATTACCTGTTCATCATCAGTGAAGCGTTTCTTTGCAGCAGTTAAGAACACCTGCTGATATCGTTCTCTGTCAACAGAGTCGATCAAACGATGCCCATAAATCCAGTCACATTCGTGTTTCCATAGCAACAGCAGGTCTTGAGGTGTACACCCAGGGCGCAATGTCAGGCAGAGGTTTCTTTGAATTGAACAAGAAACGCGCTTTGAAAAGATAAATATCGCAAAATAGGCCTACTCCAATACTTCTTACTTTACACTCACGGGATGAAACAAAAGAAATCTCATTGAGGTTTCAAGGCTATGAACCTTTTCTTGTACAAATTGACTCTTTCATCGGTTTTCGGGATTTTAACGTTTATTATATTCACGCAGGCTTCCCACCTAATTCCTCCATCGTATTCAGCGGTTTTCAACCTCTGACCAAAAAAATTCAACTTAAATCTCAGCTACTGGAAATCTTTGATGTCAAACAGAATCACAATATCTAACCCCACCGTATTTAAAAAAACAAATTGAGCCACAATCTCAGAGAGTTGATTCAAGGAAAAAAAAGTAAATAATACGATACCTGAACATCATGGTCAAATCCGTCATAGTAAAAATATAATGACATCTCTGGGAAGTTGGCAAAAACATGCCTCGCAAATGGTCCTGCAGCTCTACTGTCAGGTGGCTTATAGCAGACAAAAGGTCCCGGATGGCTTTGTCGTGGTCTCCAGTCCCTTGTTGATGAGAATGCCCCTCGGCTGCCTCCTGAGAGGATGTATCACTAGAGGCGTGTTGGGACTGAGCGGTGTGAACTAAGAAGTGTTTTTCCAACTGCTGAGTGTAGATGCAATGAAGTTCACTTCGGCTGAAAGAAATGGGAAGTTGGTACATTGTGAGCTGACTTAATACAGTACAACTATATTTATTTATTTCGTTCGTATATTTGACTGACCGGTCAAGGGAGTTAACCACCGTCGACCACCTGTTTGTATCTCTTTCAAATTTAAACTTACTTTAACTCCATATTTTCTAAATCCGTTCAGGTTCCTTATGCACGATGTCAAAGCTACAATCAGTTGCGTTGAATGAAAGCCCACGAATTCAGGCAACAGTCTCACACAAACAACAAAGGATACAATCCACTTCGAACGATTTAAAGTCGAACCAAGTCCAAACCCTGTTCTTATCTGCCAATGAGACTTAATATGAAATGAGCCACGAATTTCCTTACCTTGGGAAATGGACGTTAAATATGGCAAAGTGACGTAAAAGCCTGCTGTTTAGTCGTGCAGTGCTTGGTGGGGTGTGTGGGTTGTATGCTGATACGTAAGTGACGTCATGTATTTCCCGCCACTGATAACTGTCAGGATCAAGCACGCCGCCATGATCAATGTGCTGACGCACAAGCTGCTGGGCAGTCTGGGAACCAAACTCGTTCACCTGACAAAAAAAAAAGCGCTAAACATCAACACCAAACAAATTAGGCTCACATCTGATTTCTCTTAATTTTACGACATTAACTGTGGTTTTTTTTAGGACTGTGCCCAATCCTTTCAGCTATAATAATATTATGAACTCTTATACAGGCTTTCATTGAATCAAAAAAAGAAACAAAACCAAAACGAGCATTGTTTGTTGTTTATTATTCGTCATGTAACAACCCCTAAAAAGTACCCTGCTAAGATTGAGGTCATCCACTAAGCAAGTCAATCTCTTGTTTCCTTTAGGGACAAAAGTTCTGGCGTGTTTCCACTCCAGGCAAGATGACATCTCTCTCCACAGACTTCTGGATGTTGTCAACTTATTACAGAACACCGTCAAGCTCAACATCTCCCCGATATCACCACCATGTTGCTTTAGACGATGACGTAAGATGGACGTTTTTCCACATCCGGCTTCGCCGATCAGTAAAACTGATTTGCCACCATCGCTCAGTAAGCCAACAAGGTGGGAAATGCGCTGCAGAGGAAAATCAAAAACAAAGCTTCCTTTCTTTAGATGATGCAACAGTTGACATCAATCACGATAGACCCAAAATCAAATGAACCAATTACGACTCGAAGCAAGTACATGTGACCGGCGTTATGTGCCGGAAAACACAACTGGCTATTTCCGAGTTCACTTCAGCCTCTTCCTCAAATCGAGTCTAGGTGCAAAGTCTTTCTTATGAAAATCAGTTTTATTCATAAAAAAAAGTAAACTAATTACCCACACAAAACTTTCGCACTTGGACTCGCTTTGAAAAAGAGGCTGATGTGAACTCGAAAATGGTATATTGCCTCTGCCTCTAATTGGTTGTGACAGCTACGATTGAGGCTTTAGCCAATTACGAGAGAGTTTAAGATCTACAACGGTGACGTCAACTTTACGTTTTTTTCAAAGTTTTTCTTGAATATTCGAGTTCGTTCATCTTCTACAAACTATCCGAACTATCTAGGAGCTGAATTGCGAGGAACGGTGTTCAAACTGAGAAATAAAATCAAAATTCTCCGTTGTGTGGTCATTTGACGTTGTAGATTGGCAAAGAACGGGAAAGAAATGTACCAAACTTCAAAACGCATGTGTAGAGCCATTGTTTTGCTCATTAAAGTCAATTGTTTAGTGGCGTTGCCACTGACGTTACCATCCTGGGCCCAGTTCTTCAAAGCCCGATTAAGCTAACCCTGGGTTAGAGTGAACTTTGATTCCAGTTTCTTTACAAATTCACAAAGATTTTCCCGAAAGATTTTGCTTGTCACTTGTGACTTACACTTTTCTTCCGCTTTGGTCTAAAACCACTTTTTGAAAGTGTTTTCAGAGGGCGAAATTAAAACGTCGGTTAATTTTTAATCGAGGGTTAGCGTTAATCGGCTTTCGAACAACCGGGCCCCTGGATCTTAAAGTCCGTACTAAGCGTGGCAAAGCAATTAATAACAAAGGACTTCCGAGCATGGCAGGGAACCAACAAACTCAACCCAAAGATGAGGCATCGAACCCGAAGCGGAGCAGTCTCTTCTCTTACTGACCTCATTCTGTACGGTGTGAACATATGCTTCATTAGGAATGCCTTCAGCTGCTGTCTGTGAGTAGGGTGGTACTGAGTCTGCCCAGTTTAAAAACTCGTGAGTTTCAGGGAACACATAGTAATTCCACACCTGTTACAACATGAGACTTGATTAACTCTTTGCATGTGGGGGTTCAGTTCGTTTACAATGTTTCAAACAATCTTTGATTAATAGTCTTACAAAGTTAATCATACATTGATAGAGTGTAATGAGGAGTGTGATGAGATTGACTGTTGTTGATGACAATGACCGACGTTTCGACGAGCTGAGCGGAAGCTATCATCAAAGTCAAGTGATAATGACTTCCGCTCAAGTTGACAACGACGTCAGCCAATGATATGAACGACAGTCTTTGTCAAGACTACACTTTATGAAATGTCTTAATGGTAAAAGAGCCATTTACGATTTTAGTAATCAAACTAAAACACAGTACACTTCCTTTAGTAGATCAGAATGCACTTAGTCTTTGTAAAATGAAATTCATTTCAATAGGCATTCCTATTGAACAACGAATATTGACCTCTTCGTCTCCTGGAAGCATCACATAGTCAGTCCATTGTTCCCTCCACCACTGGCTAAAGTAAGGACGATGTTCCTCCACCAGTGTACCACCAAACGCCCACATGGCAGCATAACAGAAGTAATTCTCGAACTCGACAGGCATCAAGTCTTGGTAGTTCGAAATAATCGCCTGCAACAGAAAAGAGCCTCCGTAAAGGCTGGTTTACACGTGCAACGCAAGCATAAGGACGAGCAAAATACGAAGGCGCATGAACTTGATGCTAATTAGCTAATTACAAAAGGAAGTGCTGATCAAAACGCTACTGCGCCTGGGTATGTTTCTTGTCCTTATGCTTGCGTTGTACGTGTAAATCAGCCCTACAGATACCACGCAGCTGTTTACAACCTCTAATTTCATTGGATCTGATTAGGACGCAGCTCTATTGTTTTTAGGGTTAGGGTTCATTGTTTCTGTTGTTTCTTTGAATGCTTCTATTGTTTTCTGAGCCAATCGCGTGGGCTGTTGTAATAGCTGTGTAGTGATCCCAGCGCTAATCAGATTTCGAGATGCGCAGATGGGATGAGCGGTTTTCAAGCAAAAAGCAAAGAAACGTCTCAAACCAAACACCACAGACGAAGCACAGACGCGGAAACGAGAATCAAATGAACCAATCAGAAGAAGAGGAGAAACATGTAACCGGTGCCATGGGCGGGAAAAGGGGAACAAGTGAGCCCTGTGTCCCCAAGTCCTTGGCGACACCCTCCAGATCGAATTGGAACTTGGAAATGTTGGTTTTTGAGGAGAGGGCAAAACCGGAGCACCAAGAGAAAACCCTCTCGGAGTAGAGTAGAGAACAAACAACAAACTCGAAACACAAATGGCATCATCCAGGATTTGAACGCGAGCCATATTGGTGAGACGCGAGTTTCTCAACACTGGGCCATCATTGGGCCATCGCTGCCCCCTTAACGCACTTAGTTCAGAACAGAATTGCTCGCGGATTTAATGGCGCGAAACCAACTGTGGAGTTGCACACAGATATTTTCACATGCAACAATTATTTACAGTCTGTTCCCTTACAATTCTTCTATAATAACGCCTGATTATGATTATCATTCGTTTCTGATTATCGCTTTCTTTCTTACTACGCTAGTTAAATCAGCAAAGCAATTCGACGCCTACCTCTACCAAGGTTAACAGAGTGTTCACCATGCTCATTTCGGTCACAGATATCACGTGACGTAGTTGCGATGGTTTGTCCTGTGTTGGTGGCGCTCCCGAAATGGGTGGAACCGTTGTTTTCGATGCTAAATACTCCAATGTTCGACCAATATAGCGATCACACAGTTCTCTCAACACATCCACCTCACGTTCGGGACGTTTGGCGAGCCACCGCTCAACAAGAAGAGGCCAGTTGACATCGGCAGTGTTCATACAGAGCATGCCCACTGACGACAGGATCGCTGGACTAAGATTCTCCAAGTTTTCCAACTTAAGGAAAAGAAAAGTCAAAACGTAAGTGAAGAATACGAAGGCAGAAATTTCATGTAAGATAATGTCTTACCTCCCACACAATGAGCAATGCATCTGGAATTTGTATTCTTTCGTTATTGGCAAGCACAACAGTTCCTGTAACAAGAATAGTGTGTTAATGGCAGGTTTTGACAGTGGAAAAGGTCATAAAAATTGAAAGAAAAGTAACTGAAAGTAAAGTAAAAGGAAGATCTTTTCCGTCAAACAAAAAAGGTTATTCCTAGGTTGAGAGCAATATTTAGGCCGATTTGTATCATGCAGTCGTACTTTTCGTATCTTAACAAATAGAAGCTTCGTGAGACCGTCACAAAATTCCTTATAGCTAAGATGGGCTAAGGCTAACTGAATTGTAACTAGCAGAATGACACCAAATAGTTCAGTTGAACGTAAATGAATAGTCATTATGTCAGTGCCATTTTGTTAGAAAAGAGACAAGCAAATGTACCGCTTACAAAGAACTCAAGTTTTAAACCAGAGGGAAAAGCTAAGGTATACTTTGATACGTACCAGTGTTCTGGACTATCCCACCAAAAAGCTCCATTTGCATTGGATCAATCTACATTGGAATTTCAAGTTCAATAAGCATCTTAGTCAGTGAATGGGTTTCAATGGAGTGCCGTAAAACCGAAAGCAAAGTCATCACACTTTGGCCAATTACAACAGACGCAGACAATCCAATGAACCAATCAGAACGCTGAGCAAATAATGAAGCCAGTGCTAACCGCGGGAAAACGCTGGTTTTGTTCTCGCCCCTGGTTGGCTGAGAATGTGGCGCAAGATCTCTCAGCCAACCAATAAGCGTACGGACGATGGCAAATTTAAACTCGGTAGATAAATATGTGTATTTGTTACAGGTTAAAATGAATTCAGCTCAAAATTATTTGAACATGCTGGACATGCAACGATAGATTACCGAGCCATCCAGATGAAGCCATTTCATCAAAGGCTTTCCAATGGGCTTTTTCTCATTGTCCTGAAGCCGCAACTGTTGGACATGTCTTCGCAGCAACACAGTTAGCACCCCATCATGCCAATCACTGAATAAACAACAACAACAATCAAGTATGTACCCCTTCCAGAACCAGGGAAATAGTCTTATCAAGTAGGATGTCCACATTTCTCGTTTCCTGAATGACTGCTTTAGACTGAAGCTCGCAATTACGGTAGTCTCTCTCCATTCTCAGAGACGAAGAGAGGGAACCCGTTTGTGGGGGGTTTGTTAACAATGATATCCCAGGAACGAGTTTCCACAGGGACCTAAAAGTTCAAGCCTTTGTCATCAGGTAATACTTGTGTAGTGACCTATATTGGGTTTGTATCCGGCCATTCCGGCACGATATTAAGGAGCTGAAGTACAGCCGTTTTTGAGCGACGCACGTCAACAAGAAGTGAAGCGTTTTCCCTTTCAAACTGCCTTGACACTACCACATATGAACTGTTCAGCGTCTTTACTCTTGTAGAAACGATTTGCTACAAAACTTGGGCGAAAACAGTGCCCAAGAATACGAAACGTCCACTTGCGGTTGACGTACGTCGCTCAAAAACGCCTTCGGCTTGAGCTCCCTATTATGCCACAACAACAACAAAAGTTGCTCGTGAGCTTTATGAGCTTTAAACGAGTACTAAAGACTATTTTTAAACAAAACTGACAAAAGCCGAGCGTCACCCAGTCACAAATTGTCGCTCCGACCATAATGAATTTCTACGTTCCTTTCAAGACCGAGGACACCGGAATGCAGCCATACGGTTAGCCTCCCACGCAGACTTCCTTAGGGTTTCGTCACGCGTTTCCTCTCCCCGAAGGAGGAAACGTGGGGAAGGAAACCCGTGACGAAACCCTAAGGACGCCTGCGTGGGAGGCTACCATACGGTCTAATATGATACAAACCTGCCCTCAGGGTTTACGTATCCAAGAAGCTCTTCAGACTCCACCGCCTCTGTACATACTATGTCTGTCTTCACTAAGTGTCCCATCTCTCTGTGAGCCGCAGCAAGAGTTCTGATGCACTCAGTCTTGCCACATCCGCTAGGGCCAGTTACGCAAACCTAAGGAGGGAGGGGTGGGTGGAGAAATATAGTCATGAATTCTATTCAACCTCAGCGTTTTTACTCGCCTCAGTGCTACGTTTGCTTCTGCTACTGTTAACAACATCATCGCAGTAAGCAGCAGCAGCAGCATCATCATCAATGTTATCGTCATCGTCGTCGTCATCGTCGTCGTCGGCGTCATCGCTATAATTACCACTATCACCAAAAAGGCCTGGCAAAATTTACTAAAACTAAGACTACTGACTTGTTACTTTGTATCATACGTACCAGTTTATGCGCTTTAACAAGCTCTGCTAACTGAGCTACTCTGGCTTGAAAAGCTGCACCAGGTTGCAAACCAAGTTTACAAGTGGCCACTTTAATAGCTGATTGTAAATCATCCAGTGCTAGAAAAGCAAATGCAAGACAGTACAGTTGTCGAAACCTATGAGTTCTCTCAATGACGTTTCAGCATCGTTTACCATTGCTCATCAACATGGTAATATATCAAGTATCAGTTATGTGACCAGGTCTCAGTTTTCGTAACACGGCGTGTTACGAAAACTGAGACACGGTCACTCACATAACTGACCACGGCACAAAGCGTACGATTGGATTTAAAAAGCAAGGGAATCCTTCTCGCCTATACCTTTGTCTTTTTTAGGTGCGCTCGTCCGGGAGTAACACGTAACATTTGACGGGCTGTGAAAGAAACTTATGACTGCGAGCAGAAGTAAGGAGGTACATCTCTCATTTTACCTTCCAACGTCCCCTCTCCAGTCGCTTCACCGGAAGGTTTTGGAAGCACAGGAATCTCTTCCAAATTACTGACTTCATCGTTCATCTGCATCCTGCTGTCCTTCTCAACTCCATAGCTGTCAAATATCAATGGAACCTGAACATTGGGGAACAGGTCTGCTAACAGTGTGGCGAACATCACGGCATCGCTACCGTCTAGTCCAGGCATGAAGGTGTCTCGCAAGGCCAGTACTACAGCGTGCTCTTCCACTTTAAGTGTCTCCTGAACGTCGTATGGATCGGGAGGGCCAACTGTTTCTACGGGACCGGCAAGGTCTAAGTGGATACAAACGCTTACATTTTCGTGTTTTTCTTTTCTTCCATTTTTTTTTCTTTTTTTCCCCCAGCTTATTACAATTGGTTCATTCTTTGAAAATGAAAGCATGAATAAATCCCATACATAACTGTTGAAAATCAACCAAAGCAAAATGTTTTTTTTCTGGAAGATCAATCCAAGGTATGATGCCTGTCACGCAATGCTTGCCCCTAGCAGAAGCGTTGTGTGACGACTGTGTATGAGAATAAAAAGAGAAGAACTTGAATTGATCCTAGCTCATTTTCATCACCGCGTGGGTTCCGTGCAACGGCTCAGATCAAATGCCCCTTCGTTAATGCCCACTGCATGTACCTGCTGCGAGTTTTTCTTATTGGTTGCTTAAATCTGTCGTAAATTAGCTGAGTCAACAATTATTTTGTTTAACAACAGTACCTACCTTCCTTGAGTTCCTCCAGGGGAGCATTCACCTCAGCCACAACATCTGTGGGAGACCTAGGTCTCTCACCATCCAAACTTGGCCCTTTAACAGACACTGCAGTTTCATAATCCTCTGAGCCCGTACACAAGTGTGATCCAGCATCCTCAATCATCCTTTTAAGAGAATTAGCTCCCCAACCACTGCATTTATGGAGAAAAGAACAGAGGTTCCCCGGAAGGGGCTTTGAAGAGCTTGGAAGAAGCTTCTGACAGATGTCCTTCAGGGACACAATCTTGGATGCCAGAGATGATACCTGCGTAAAGCCCTGGCTTAAGAGCCACACCTGAAGAATGACCTGCAGGTCTGGGCCCACAAGGGCCACAGGGCGGAACATGTCCAAAAGCTCCACAGGAAGAAAAGAAGCAGATGACTTGAAGGATGGAAAGAATCCCACAGAGGGATCGTACGCCGTGTTTTGCATCTGGCTCAAATGATTTAGTGTGCCAAAGCATGCGCCTTGAGGAGATAACGCTATTTCGTCATCTTGGAGAACGACAGTGGTCTTGTTTGCTTTTAGGCCGTCCAGAACTACAGTCATAAGCTGTGTTAGAACAGGTAGTACCGGAGGCGGGATGGCTGATACGTTATTAAGACAGACCCAAGCACCTGAAAAGAGGAATGTAACAAGAACTCAGTATTTATCAAGCACTGAAAAATGCTCTTACATTTAAGAAGTTAGCATCAGCTCCAGATTGCAGCTGATAGAGCATATACGCAGGCTCAATAGGCCCACTTATGAGGAAAGTGGAGTTTGTAATAGTAAACAGCAGGCGATGAATCAGTAGGACACAAGTTTAAGAGTAGGCGGGAAATACTTCCACATGGCTGATTACGATTTACGGCACATTTAGACATACCTAAAACTGAGAGACAGGCATTACATCCATGCCATTACAACAGGAACAAGAGAGAGCTCAGTTAGGCAACGACAGCGGTTACGGCAATTGTAAGCACTTTGCGATTACTACTTGGGCGCAAGGGTACCCAAGCAGAGAAATGCAAACTGTTGTTTCCTTATTTGGTTGGGCTCAACAAATGCAACGGGAGTGTAATGCGCATGTACAACTATTTGACACTGCAGTCCTTTCTAAGTCTATCCAGAGTTCTAGGCTGAACTATAAATCAAGTAAATCAAGCCACCTTTTCAATATAAGCACTGCACCTACCTGAGCTGGCAAGGCCCCTGAAGATGTCTGTCAGCGTGTATCGACTCGTTTGTGTGGAGCAATTGAATGAATACAGCGGATTTCCCAGGAGTTTGGCCAGCTCACTCACCGTTTCTCTCTTCCCAGACCCCTGTGAAATGGTTATACCTTTAAGTGTGTCGATCAACTTATAAAACAAAGCTAAAAATACCAGTTTGCAAAGCCAACGAAGTGGCTAAATCTTTTAACTGATCAGCTCTGTCTTGCCATGGTACTGTTACTCTCAATTTTATCCAATGAAGTTTGGGACTTTACCTAACTTCGATCTACAACAATTTGTAATTGAAAATGAAAACACGTTTTTAAAAATTCTACACCGCCTAGTTTCTAAAACACTTTGGTACATAAACATAGCAATGACATCTCACACTTACAAACTCTCCAGTGCAAACTCCGACCATTTTGTTCTTGACCGCTTGAGCAAGACCAACAAAGCACTTATCAGTTAGAGGACTAAGAACTAATCTGGAAGCGCTGCCCTGGTACTCAAAGCCATAGTCAAACTTGATATCCAGGATGTCAACTTTGCAGGCCTGCTGTTCTTCATCCCAGCTGCAACGCGCGTGGCACTGCCAATTAAAGCTGTCGGTTGGATTCTTCAGCGCCTGCCACTCTTCTCCATGATCAATCAGCCTCTCTACCAAATTTCTCTTGTGTGATAACATTGCTACTATGTTGCTAATCTTCTGAATTTGGCTGGGAAATAGCATCATTTTATTATTAGCACTATTATTAGCATTAGGGTCTCCTTTAGGCACCCCTTGCTGCGGCTGCCCCTTCTGTTTCTGCGACACTCCTGAGATGGTGGAGCCAGCATCAGTATCCCCAATAGCATCCGTCGCAGGTCTCTCTTGACTGGCACTTGTGTTCCGACTCAGTCCTCTCGCAACTGCTTCCATCTCTGTGTCGTTGTCACTGTTGACTCCGCTATCGTAGCCATCATCGACATTTTGTGCTTTGCTTTCTTTGTCCACGCCCTTGAGCATCATTGCAGTGGCATGCAATATGTTGGTGAGTTTGTCGTGCACCTCCTTCAGCGCTTCTTTATTTTCGCCGCTCGCCACCTTAAGGCAATTTAACCACAATCTTAGAAATATGGCAAACATGGTTGCTAAAATGTTGTCCAAATCATTTGCCTTATCATTTCATTCTGTACGGAAGTCAGAAGCTCCTCTTTCAGTTGGAAACTCAATGCCCCTCGACCGTATGTTAAATCTGATAAGTAACAGGAGGGATTGAATTTAACTCTGCGTTGATTTGCCTCATCGTGCACTTCATTAAAAGAAGGACATTTTATAGACTCGCAAACTAAACGACCAAAGTCTTCTAGCATGAGGGGCTAACCAAGCTATCTGTCAAGGTGAGGGGTAGCGAAGAAATTTGGAGGTTCTATTTTTATAAACTATACCAAATATAAGTGTTTAAATGCCTTTTTAACTTGCTTTAGGTGAAATCAGTGTTGAAAAAAAAAAACTATCATCTTTTAACAAAGCCTGATTCAAGCACCCTGATCCGCTCCGTTCAACCGAAAGAGGGCCAGATACATCACAACTTACCTGTTTAAGTGACTTCTCAATCTTTTTAGTCAGTTCAATCTGTGTGGCAAGTAAAACCACCTCAGAGCAGTTGTCCAGTGTGAAGGACTTCTCAACTCTCCCCATACTACCTGCCGTGGGAGGAGGGTCCCCAGGTGAGGCCGCACCCTCACCATGTGGCGTTGGGCCCCTATCTGGTTGCGATGAGTTGAGCACCGATGACAGCTGATCCACGAGAGTCTGTTTCAGACCGTTAATAAGGGCGTGAAGCCAGCTATCAACTGGGCCTTCACAGAGTACAGGCTAGAAAGAAATGTTTAAGTTTTAGGCACGCCATCCGGTAACAATGATTTCATAACACAAAATTTGTGAGCATTTTATGTCTGCCTAGATACATTTTTGTCGCTGACTGAAAAGGGAAGGAGCAAAGGAAAATGACAGCAGAAGGAAGGGCTCAAAAGACCCATACTTCGAAAAAACGCAATCATATTTTCCTTACTTTATCACAAAAAGATAGATATCCAAGTCATTTTTTTAATTATCACCTGTTTCAGTAATAGTTGCTCCCCGTGTGAACTAACAACCGAGGTGATGCTGAAGTACGTTTGCCCCTCATTATCGACATCCCTGTAAATAAGAGCTCCAAGGTTTTCCAATACTTTTGGCAAATACGGATTCACAAGAGCGGGGTCATATCCTACAGCAGAAAGTCAAAAACAAGGGTAAGCAAGGAACAAGAAGAGCTTGATCTTCGGATCAGTGGAATGCAAACTTCTACCATGAACAGACATTCTAAGACGTAAGTTGAAGGTACATACCATTACACACAATATGAAGTACGTCTTCTGTGGAGAGGAAGTAAAAGCGCGGGAACTTTTGCCGTCTTCTTTCCAGGTGATTCAGCAGGGATTTCCAGCATTGTTGAAGGTTCATGTTTAATTTTTCCAGTTTGGCTTGGATGTCTAAGGTAGTAAAAAATGATCGTGTTAGATAAGTAAGACTGCCACAAAACCATTCGTATTAAAGTCTCCCTTTCAAAGAGGTCTGTAAAAGACAATTTGTAAATGGCTTGGTCTCTATTTTGCTTATCCTTGCTTTCGCCTTGAGTTATTTGCTCCTTATTGACGGGGTGAACAAGCACTGCTAAATCTCTTGGAAACATTTCAAGCGCACTTTAAAACTACTAATAAAAACTTGAATCTTAGGTCTGGATGGCAAGCTCAAGGATACTTCAGAGTTTCATACCAAAACCCTTATTAACAAAGTTATAAAACTTCGTATTTATGACAGAGGAAGTGGATGACCAAGGGGCGTTAAGTACAAGCACACTTGAACATAAGCCCTTGGCAGGCTCTACAATTAGTCTCCATAGAAACTTACGTAAACGTGGATCTGCAAACTGAGCTGACCATTTCATTCATTCATTCATTCATTCATTCATTCAGTCAGTCAGTCAGTCAGTCAGTCAGTCAGTCATTCATTCATTCATTCATTCATTCATTCATTCATTCAATCATTCAATCAATCATTCATTCATTCATTCATTCATTTTCCTCCATTCATAAAACTTACAAGGGTATTTAAGACTCACAATATGAAAATAAATGGAGAAGGGCACCGATATAGGTGAACTAGTCAAATGCCCTTTAAATTAAATTACATTTTTTTAAGATAAAAGATAATTACAATAAACAAAAGAACTGAGAAACGCTGACCATATCCTAGAAAACGTTTTAAGTGTAAACTCACTTATCCTTGAACAGGCCTGAAGGACGTTAGGATTCTTCTCTGTGGCTTTCATTAAGATTCTGAAGTCACGATTGACGGCTGAAAACAGGTTTGTTTCATGAGGCATGGCAATACGAAGGTCCAGGCTGGAAAACACCTACAAAACCAATAAGAACAAACAGAATTGTAATCTCCTTCCCTAACTCTAGTGTCGCATCTCCTCACGGAAGGTATCAGCGACCTTAAGATCTACGACGGCGATGTCAATATAAACGTTATTTAAAGTTTTTCGTGATCGTTCCAGTTCATTCAACATCTACACACTGCCTGAACTATCCAGGAATTGAATGGGGACGAACGGTGTTTAAACTAAGGGGGCATCTTTTAGACTGTTCCGGATTGACAAAAATTCACGGAATGACCGGTTTACCTGTTCTTTAGGGACTTATTCCGTTTTCGGAATCAACAGAATGGCATTCAGTTTATTCTTAATTCTCGTGATAGCAGAATGAACCGAAAAAACAGAAAACGGTTTTCTCGGAATACACAGAATACGTGTTCCTTTGGAAAACCTTATGTCAGTTATTTCGTTAAAAAGGCAGGTGCAAAGGCATTGCTTATCCCATTAAATTCTATCGTTAACTGGCGTTCTCGTCGACGTCACCGTCGTACAACTTAAGGTTCCTAGTTTTCACGCACACTCCAGTGCTTTGGTCGTTCTGCCCTCTCAGAGAGAGATCAGGTCCTACGAGAAATCTCTCAACAAATGCTCCTTTGCGTTTGAATAAAACCTGCGAATGGCACCGTTTCTCTGTTGCTGGTGTTGTAACTGTTACTTCAGAGATATGCTGTAAGGGCAAGAGCGCTGTTTTACTGGCGGTATACCAATTTTCAATCTAACTCAATGATGAGCGTCAAGTTCCAGTTTAACCAAACTGAACTGCAACAATTATGACATTGCTCAGTGACTGAACTTACATCCTCCAACTCTATCCATTTGTCCTGCACCTCCAGCCACACACTCAGTACCGCCTCAATTGTCTGCAGTCTTTTCTGCCATTTTATAATGTCGTCTGCAAACGACCCAGCGGCACTACCAGTGAGCATGCTCTGTAGAGAAACCTGTGGACAGAATACGACATGGTTAGAGCTCAGGGCAGAGTCAATACTGGACTTTCCATGAAGAGAAGTTCGTTCAAATTATACCAATGGCCGGCGGCCAACCATTATATGCTAACTAAGAATGATAACGTTGACCAGCACCGATCAGTAAGTACCTGATGATCCTCGAGCTCTTCAAATATCGGTTCACATTTGTGCAGTAAACAGATTGGCCCCGTATCCTGTAAACACATACAGAAAAAAGAGCTGGGTTTAATGGCCATGGTGAAGATCGAGCAAAGCGCATGAATTCCATGGTTTCTCAAAGCCGTATCCACAGAGCCCCACATCACCCCTGACATTTACTCCGCATATTCAATAACTAAAATAAACAGACTCCTTATTGTCGTGGGTGTACTCAGTCGGTAACTGATTAAATACAGAAAATGTTAAGAGTGGTAGGCCTCCGCACATTAGTGAAGCACTCGCTTTACAGGTGCCTTTGCTAATTCTAACTACAATAAGACGTTTCACGTAATCTACAACTGAACAAACTCGCAGAAAAATAGAGGCTTCACAGGTCGCGTAAATGTGACGATGAACAAGAGAAAGCTATTATTACCTGCGTTAAGTTCACGAGTGAGTGCGAAAAAGTCACAGAGCCTGTTGTAGTAGAGGGTTTCCTCTGTTTATGGCCGCCGCCGCCAGCGCCTCCCACTCCATCTTTGACACTGAAACCGCCTCCACTTCCGTGACTAGTGACTGACACTCGACTGGACAAACCGCGGGGACCGGGTGGCATGTTCATCTCCGAGTCATTACCAAACTCACTACCAGGCGTCTAGCATTGGAAAGAGAAAAGACCATAGGGATCCAATCAAGTTCTGAATCATTACCAACTACTTCGAGTCATAACTAACCTCAAAACCAGTTGGATCAGCAGAACGCGAATAAAAGACAGTGGAGCATCTCAGAGGAAACACTCTGAGCAGCAATACTTGGACGACTATAGGAACTACCGTATTTGCAAGCTAAGCAAGTTTAGAAACCCTTACGCAAAAGTGATGAAAATCTACGCAAGCCAACTGAAGATGACCACTAGTTAACAAAGGCAAGTCTTACAGTATAGCCTAGGAGCTGGCCTGATCATTGGCAATGTGAACATATGGTCAAAGTATAGACTGTTTCGTGCCACGAATTGTTTGAACTAAGGCCGTTTAGGATTTTGCGATAGCTCTAAAGTGGCAAGCAGTAACGTATCTGTGCGTTAGCTACAACTGAAAAATTGAAGTCACAGTCGAGGGTCTCTTCAACAGACCAGCACAAAAGAGAGACGACAATGCTAGAGATGAAATCCACACTCACATCTTGAGTAGCAGCAGTAGCAGATGAAGGCCCCTTCATTCTGGCGTGCAGCTGAAGCTCAAAGATCTTACTCAGCCACACTTCTTCATAAGTCTTCAACGAGCTCTCAATAGCAACATCTTTTGCTGCCCTCTGGATGATGGCCCGCACCTCTTCGGCATGGTCTGTAAAAAGAACACGGTTACAAACATCTTCCCTTTGTTTCGATACCCTTAAATAAAGCCCTCCCTGTAATTTTCACTGTTTACCCTTTTAGTATTAAAAGTGAGATACTTCGATCTTCGATCTTTATACCCTGACAGCCGTAACTCACTGTGTAATCCAAGCTCTAATAACTGTCCCAAGGTCATTCTAGTCAATCCTTCGTTGCTAATTTGCACAGCTCCTCCCGTCACTCTTAACAGCTGCTTCCAGTGCCGGGGTCGCATGGCAGAGCGGCTCAAGTCATCAATGATTGGTAGACAAGCCTGCGAGGGAAAAACGTGTACACGAGTAACGCAGACCATATGGATGCATTTTTTGGGGGACTATTCCGGAAAAAGAATACTCGAGATGTTCGGTCTACCTGTTGTTTTGGGACTTACTCCATTTTTGGAATGAAAGGAATAGCAGTTTGTTTATTCCGCTCCCAATACCAAAACGAAAAGAACAAACAGAATACGGTTTGCTTGGAATACACAGAACACACGTTCTTTTGGGGAGATTTTGGCGCGAAAATCGAGCGCGGCCGCCGAAATGTCAGTCTTCGCTATGTCCAGTCTACTCCGAGTGGTAGTTCTCAGGTCACCTCCGCAACAATTGTTCCATTTTCGGAATACGCGTGCGGATGGTGATTAATCCGGTCAGGGATAGCGTTATCCAACAACCGAGGCCTGATAAAGACTGACCTTTGACCACCATCCTGGGCGAGTCGTTCGAACCAGGGTTAGCGCTTACCCTAAACACCCTAATTATTATTTTTGGCTTGATTAGGGTTAACAGCAACAAGAACGCTACAAAGGAACAGTTTTAATGATTCAGAACAATCACTCTGCACGCTCTGCACGCTCTGCACGTGCGTTTTACATTTTTGTACCTCTTTGGTATCTCTTTGCGACAATAACATTAAAACACCACAGTCAGCAAAAGAGGATGAATCTTTCATCCACGGCTCTAAACATGCACGTCAGTCATAGCAGTTTCATTCCTGGATAGCAGACACACATTTGACACATTGAAAGAGTTGAAATCATCACAAAAATGATTAAGGTAAAGCGGATGTTTAATTTTAAGCGACGTTCTCGTTGCCGTTGTCGTCCTTGTTGCTAAAGTTCCTTATTACTCCCTGGTCACTTACCTGAATGTTCATTATAGCATCGCGCATGCCAACAAACACATCCCATTCGTGTGACTCAACAGGAAGAGCAGTCACCACATCAATCTGAGCCTCTGTGGCCTTCTTCATGAGCTTGGTGTTGATTCGCTGCCACCGGCCTCGTTTCCATTCTGTGTGTTGCTCCTGAACTGCACGCCACGTGCTCCAAACTTCACGTAAGCACTCAAGGTCCGAGCGTAGCCTGTACAAAAGGATATAATCAGAACATTCTACCCCTGAAGTTTTAATGTTCTACCTTAAGTGAAGTCTATTAGCACTTACCGAGGAAGGACTGAGAAGTTGACAACAGCTTTCTCGAATAGTTCTTGAAGCTCAATGAGATCCTATTAAAAGTGACGAGATGACCACATTGATCAAACACTTTCCTTATCAAACCACAAAGTATAATTTCAACCAACATCGCCTGCTTTGTCTTACCTGAGCTTCACTCTCCATGCTCTCAAGTCTTCTGGCAAATGTGTCCATAATTGTAAACGCCGTATAAATAGCACATGTTCTGTTAAATGCCTCCGAGTCAGCAAACTCACGGGCCAGAGATTCACAGCGATCACCAAACGCTTTAAGCTCCTACAAGAGAAATACACGCGGTATATCTTACTCATCTTACAAAGCAGAATCCTCGCCATACAAAAGAGTACCACTTTAGTGTCTTAAGATGCCATTTAGGCTGGGCAGAGCGGGGTAGACTACGATGCAGGCGGCAGCAGCTAGGGACATTTGGAGTAAAAGTAAAAGAAGTAGCATGAGTCGTCTTCTTTCACACAACCGCTGCTCAGCCTGACAAGAGGCGTCACCGAGGACCAATTGAAGTTGCTACTGCATGTATCAATTTCCAGGACTCGAGAGGCCAGGAGTTCACTGTGATAGTACTAGATTCCGAAGGAATTGATGACTTGATATGTCAGACAAACAACTGTTATATGCCGCAAACAAAAATACTGCACGTTACCTCTGTAACACTAGAAGCCTCAGCTTGAATTCTTGGTCCAAGCCGTTGCTTAGCCTGATTCACTTTCATCTTCAAATTGTTCCATCTGTTAGTTAAAAGCGATCAAACAAAATCTGAGCATCTACACTGAAGCACTATAACAGAGAACACCACTGAAGAGAAAACACTACAAGCAAGAGAGGATGAACGGCTCCACCCTCTCTTGCCACAAGAAATGGATGGATAAATAATCTACCGTTGAGGGGCAGCAGTGTAGAACTTTTGTGTCATCTCTGGCAGCTTCTGGTCGTATTTTTCCAGAAGAGCAATGGTCCTTTTCATTGCAACAAACTTACTATCCATCTCCGCTTGCTGGGTACTGACCTAAAAATAATCATGGAAAATTCTGTGGCTGTCCTCTTATATCTGTAAGTAGCTAACTTTCCGTGTGATAAATCAGCCTTTTGAATAATTAAGGTTATAAGACAAAGCGAATTGAGACTCAAACTAGGTTGAAACCATTTAACTTTAATTTCATTCTGAAGTATAACATCAGTACACTAAGCATGCAGTTCACAACATTCGCCGATCGAGGGTGCCCACTCTATCTACTGTGCATTTGATCGTAGAAATTGTAACCTTTTATTACCCTCCTCTATACAAGACCATGTTTAAGAAAATGACTTATACCCGGTAAAGTAAAACACTACCTCGTTAAAAACTCTCATCAGTCTCATAAATGAGGCGATGTCTTGTTCTTCACCAGTAATAGCCTCTATTCCAGGTTCAATGCGTTTCAAGAACGAGTCGAGATCATTCAAAGTTGAGGACACCTGAAATCACAGTGAAATAATGCAGAAAACTCAAGTGAATCGAAATGAAACAATCAGTTCTCGAAGCAGATACACGTATAGCCAGTGGCAGTGGTAAGTGGTTGATTCTTACCGGAGGAGCAAATATGCGTGAAATTTTAATTTACGAGCCAACCTCTGGGCGTAGTAATGTAAAAGTAATCGCAGAGTTACTTTCAACATTCAATAGCATATTTCACTAATGCAAGGGAATGGAACTAGGGAAATTTGCATCAGCAAAAAGGCCTATTGAAAACCTCTTCATATAACAGGCGGTTTCCCTATTTTTTCCAAGGTTCTGGGCATGAGTGATTCTTATTAAATACATATCAGAAACGGCTCACCCTCCTATGTATTATGGCCTCATAACTAGAACAATCAAATCTCATCTGAGAGATTACACAGTACAACGACAACGATATATACCTGGTCCGAAAGATACTTTGTGTAGACAAACATCCACTTGCTGGCATACGTTCCAAGCACTTGTTTGATGGGTGTCATGTTCACTCTCATCCAACCAACATCACACCAGTCTTGCAGATTGTAAATCTCGTCTCTTGCCGTCTGACAAGAAACAGAGTCATGGACCATGCGTTAACCCTTTGCTTTTTAAATCTAAGATTGATGCGATTCTTGCTATTGAATCTATGAATGAACTCTTTAAGATAGTTTATTTAACTGCTATGTATTACCACTTTTTATTTTTGAACTACGCTGCCATCGCGACCACTTTGTTAAAACGGCATGACAGCAACGATACTCCCGATACCAAGATACTTTCTTCACAACTAACTTCCTTCTCCCTCACTGCAATGGAATTGGCCGAAACAGCTCAGTTCACTGAATTATCCTAAAGTCAGGATGATGTTTAATGTAGAGCATCATCAAATTGGCGGCTATATGAAAGTGATCTATTCTCTGTCAATGATGCATCTAACCTGGTAAATCTCAATTTCTTTGTCAAAGTCATCCAGCGATGGTCCTTTCTCATCTCTAACTTCTTTTGAAGCTGTCATTTTCTTAGGGTTGAGGAAGGTTTTCTCTGACAAACCCATTGCACCACTAGTAGTCAGAGTGGAGGCCGCTGCTGAGCTATGATTGGATCTGATGAAAACAACAACAATTTTAAATGTTAGCACTGTGAAGAGGTTAAGAAAAATTCTGGTTTATTTAACAATTAGACCCATAGCCCTTGAGGGCGAAGGGTCTAATTGTTTTAGTATCACCGAACTGTTTCACAGAAATCAAGTGTTGCACAGAAAAATAACGTTACGTACCGTGGGTCCCTCTCTTTCTCTTTTCTTGATTTTTCTGCAGATAGAGAGGCTCGTGATCTCAGGAGTTCAGCTCGGTTCATCTTTCTTGGATGTGCAACAATGTTTCCTGCCAGGAATTCCTCAAAGGTTCGCTGTACATCCTGCATCCACAAAAATGCATACTCTCGAAATGTTGCCAGGAAACTCTGAAATGCAGGGAAACAGTCACATTTTAAAAAAGCATACGACCTCATCCTTACAATGGAATCTTTCAAAATCATGCACTCAATTACTTCTCAAGTACTGCAACTAAATCTTTTACATCTGTGGTTCACTTACTTTACATTCAGATGCATTTTGCTCCACTACATCCTTTACTTGTTTAACAAGTGTCTGGATGTCCTTCTCTTCAGCAATGTGCTCTTTATAACTCTAAGAAATTGCAAAAGGCTGTCAGTCAACTTAAATAGCGCTGTTTGTGTCAAGGATTCCGATAAGATAACTAGTGGATGAGAGATGAAAGGTTTATGATAAATTTGACAGCATGGTCGTCATCCTATCTTATTATACTTCATATTACATTAGGAATTCAGCTTTTCAGGGTGAAACCATCTGAATAAGTAGGACGCACTACACCACAACAAAAAGAAAAAAACAAGATATCTGCTGTCTTACCTTCAAGTCTTCATCCACAGGCCTAACTGCATCTCCACGTCCAAGGAAGTCATTTAACCATCCTTGTACACTTTCCTGGACACTGAACGAGGCTGAATTGTCATCAAGTGATGGGTTAAACAACACTTGGGATCCTGTCAGCTCCAAGCGGATTGTTAATATAGGTAATAGTTCAGAATCCTACAGAACACAAAGGAAACACTGTTTTGGCTTTTGGCTTTTTCCTCTTTCCCACATACATGTAGCTGCAATACAAGCTCTTGTATGACCGAAGATCAAGTGCAAAATTCTAAAGGAAAACTCACCTGTGACATATTGGAGAAGACAATCTGATTTAGCATGGATTGTAATGAGGTGTGGGTAGATTTCTTCAGTCCTTCCATAACTACTCCACTGACATGCTTGGTGTAACTTTTCCAGGCTGGCGAAGCACGGCTTATCTGGGCTGCCTGCCAAGCAAACAGAAGACAGAGAACACACCCTTACCACCTGCATGTTTCAACCTTCTTACCAACATTTTCTTTTACATTGGTAAGTTAAGATAGAGTTTTGCATAGCAACTACAAAACGTAATGTCCTGTTAAATGCTATTAGTTCATCATAATCTCTGCACAATTGATATCAGCTTTCAGAAAAGTAATATCATCTGCCTGGTGGTGATATTTGTTGATTTATCTTCTAGATAAATTAATGTCAGTCATCACTATTCTCACCTCAAAAGTGGATTGCAGCAATGCATGAATTCTGTGTCCTCCAATTATGATTGTGTGCTTGTGGGCGTCATGAATTGTGCTAGCACAAAAAGAGCAATTGCCTTGATAAAGCTAGAAGAATGTTCCTTCAATCCAATGAAAATCAACTAACAAACATGTTTATAAGCATTAAAGCACTGAGTAATCGGTGATAAGGATCCAGTAACAAAAACTACCGCTATATCTGTGTTTAGCATGATTTTCAGCGGTGAATATAAGAACTCGGTGTGATATTAACCACGCTACCCAGTTAATAAAACATTTTGGAGTTGAACCACAAAATCTGACATTTCTTCACTAACCTGTGCTGTTCTTGTAGTTGGTCCATCAAGAATGACATGCTGGAGTCTCGCAGGCTGAACACATCCAATTGACCAATCTCAGACCATGATGCCGCGATGTTGCAGATTTCTCGAAAGTTGCTTTGTACCACACCCAGGTTGTGGTGGAGATCATCGCAAACCAAATATGATGCATGCTCTACAAAGTCTGCAGATTCTACTGTCTTCCATGTGTAAACGTGGAGTCCCTGACCCAAGAGCTAAAATTCACCAAAATAATATAGGTTTTTATCCCATCCAACATTGTGCCAAGAAAGAATACAAATAAACATACTACTGGTATAATTTGATAGGGGAGAGAAAAAATCTCAATAAGCCTAAATTAGAGCAACTTGCTGGAACAGAATTTCAGTTCTTTACCTCATCAATCTTGGCAAGTTTCCTCTCAAACAAGGGTTGTTCAAAATCCTTGATGTTCACCATTACAGAATTGTAACGAGAAACAATAGTGTCAAGCCTTGTAGCTGTGGACCTCAAAAGAGCACCATTCGTTGACCTCAGCAGCATGCGTGCAGGGTCAGGAAGGCGAGCAAGGAAAGGATCTCCTCCTAAATAATGCACCTCCCTCAAAAGAAGCATTAACTCGGGGTCAAAGTTGACATGTAAGGTGGGCTTGCCACTTTCATTCTCAGACTCAGCAATCTGAAAGTACCAGAAAATGAAAGAAGAAAAAACGCTCATTGTTTAATGTGGCTAAATGTAATTTAGGCTAAGTTAAAATCAAGCCATTGCTGGTCAGCAGTGGTCAGGGAATCGTGTGCAGTGAGGTGACATACGGGGTTTCTCGAATCACACATGCTGGTCGTTTCTGCTGCGTGAGGTGCTGTTTGTTTCAAGCAACAAGCGTTCAGTTGTTCTGCCTTTTCTCCCTTCCCTTCCCTCCCTCATTGGTGGATTCGGTTTAAGTATAGGGTTGGTAAGTATCTCCACTGACTTGGTCAGTGTGACGGTGCCTGGTGGGTGGTGGCCGCTCGCAGAGTTGCCGCGGAGGCCTGTGTGCTCTGCTCATGGCCTGTGGCTCAAGGCTCGTTGCTCGCCCCGGAATCGCCGCCCACTTTGGCAGGCACCATCTCCAAGATCATCCATTGGCGATGAGTTTAATTGACGGTTTCATTAAGGTTTACCTGAGTGGCCTATAGTTAAGAATTACCCCAACTGGCAGGAGGTAACCAGTTGGTTCTTTGCAAAGCAAGGAAGAGTCGAAATGTGATGGCAAATCCAGCTAGTGGCGCGATTTGAACCCCGGCAACCACATGCTAATCTTATGCCCTAACAAGAAGGCCATCAGTTGTTCATCCAACCAATTTTATTACATTTCAAATTTCACATCAAATTCAGCTCAGACTGCATTTGTGGCAACCGAAAGGAACACAAGAGTGAGGCAAAATATACAAACCAGTAGTGGCTGTTTCAACTTTGTTCGCAGCTCTGGCTCCATGGTGTTTTTCCAGTGACGCATAGTGTCTGCTTCACATCTGAAAATAAATTGATTGCAGTTTTAGTTGAGACAATCAAGTACGTAAGTATATGCCACCTTGATACACACATGTAAATGCACACAGTATCACAGGGAAAAATATTTGTAAAAGGTTCAAATGTTACTTTTCTATGTCTTTGACAAGATCTGAGTAAGTGTCTCTCAGACGCCATCCATCATCACCCTTAAGAGAGGCTGGTGACACACGATTCAGTCGTGACATAGGTTCCTGGAAGCATGAGAAAATAAAAGATGGTCAATACAACTGAAGACAGTGAAATACAGGTATTTAAATGTTAAATGTCTGATCCTCTCCATGGATGATGATGAGAAAATTAACAGCTCAGTGATCAATTACTACCACTTGAAGATGGAACGTTTTGTGAAGCCAAACACCAACCAAATGATATTGCAGATCTCAAAAAGAGTAGTGACAATGCATTTAAAGGCAATAAGGAGAATACACTCTGTACGTTAAGTAAAACAGTGCAACTACTTTGACCAAGGCCTTCCAAGAATTTTTTATTTTTGGTGCCTCCAATTTTTCACTTGAAGCCACAACAACCACTTTTCACTCTCCAAAAGAGGGGAAAATGTTATCAAGAGAACCTATTCTGTCTTTGTAGTACGCCCACCACAAACCCAGGTCTTAAATTACCTGAATGTGTATTTTGAATCCTCGTAACCAGAATAACTTGTTCGCAACTGGAGGAAGATGTGGGTAAGCTGGAGGAGAATCCATGTGCGATTCAAAAAATGTCCTCATTTCAAGCAACTCTTTGGTAAAACCATGCACCAGAGTGGTGAATGTATCACGTAAATTGGTCTGAGAAGATAACAGACTGACATGAGAAAGTGTACTGTAATCGATATAACTCTACAATTATTTACTTCACAAAGTCTTCATAATCCTTGTATGTTGTTTAGTAAAATAAAGTTATACAGTTTCAAAGCATTAACAGGTTGCATGGTTCAATCCTTGGGGCCAGGTTGTTTGAAGCAAGGTTAGTACCATAACAGCCTATAACTTTTAATTTGAGTTATCCGAGGTTAGCACAACCCTACTTTGACAAACTTGGCCTAGATCACCACAACGTTTTTAAAGAACCATCCATTCATAGCTTACTGATTTTTGTCTTAGTAGATCTACATTTGTATATGGAAAAAAAAAACAAATTCTCACCTGAAGAAGCTCACGTCCACTGATTCCTTCAAACACTTCCAGTAATCTGAGTTTGGCCCTTGTGTCCCAGCACTGCTTAAAGCTTTGCCTCATTACATCAGCTAGGTTGTGCTCTAGATCCTAAAAAAAAGGTAGTTGCAATCAAATCATAAAGCATTTCAAAATTGTGCATAATAGACAGCTTTTTCAAAGGTTTATTCATGAATATAGAAGTGCAACACTTGATAAAATTAATTTACATTCAACTTACCCTTATCACAGATCGAAAAGCAAAGAACTCTCTCTCAAATTCCTGGGTTTCACTTGCGTTAAGTACATCCTGATAGGATAAACAGAAAATTAGAAAACATGATTTATTACTGTACCCTAACAAGTATGATGATCACCAATTCACCAATACCTAACACACTCCTTTAAAAATTGCTGAGCTACAGTAACAAGAGAGGTTGGCAACATGAGGTACAGTTTTGGACAAATCTGTTGGGGAAAATGGCACTAAAAAGACACTTGATGCGCACATGCCACACATGTGATATTCTCCCCCACTCCAATCTCGACAATAGTATATCCAAAGCTGTGCTAGCATTAGGCACTTTGTAAAACAACATTGTATTGGGAGGAGGGGTTTATAAGCAAAACTTTGTTCATTTACGACACAGAAATGAGGGGATATGTATTTTATGGCACTGTCGCATTTTCCATAGGAGTTTTGTCCAAGATGTAGTATATCAAACATAAAGAAGAGTGTTTCATCAGGTATCCAAACACTGAAATGCGAGTTAAAAAAACGAGGCCAAAGGCCGAGTTTTTTTAACCAAATTTGAGGTGTTTGGATCTCTGATGAAACACTCTTTTGAGTGTTTGATATTGCTTCTCAAAGGAATCAGTATTTTAAGAGAAATTTGAGATTAAGTTTGCCGAAATTTTATGCTAATTAAGATCAAATATCCAAATTTCCTTCACGGTAGTGATTTCTTTTGTTTGGGGCTCATGAATTATTAAAGAGCTTGAGAATGTAGGTTCCTTGAGAACAAGGGTGGTCAACTGTCCACTGTCAAGTAATAGTGGCAATTAGTAACCACCAAATAGCACAGAATCTGGGTGGCAACACGTTTTGAAATAATTGCCAACACCTAGCGGAAGACATTCCTTCATGTAGTCTGCAAAAAAAATTATAAAACAAAGCTGCAATGACAATTTAAGTTGTCTTACATTGGGCATCTGCTGGAATGATCTCACAGCCTCCAGAAATTTTGCATGTATCTCCTTGACTTGACTATCCAAGCTGTTGCCGCCAGCCCCACCCACCTCAGCAGTGTATGTAAGCATCTCAAAGTGCTGGGTGGTCTGCACTAGCTCAAGCACATCATTGCACCTCTCCATGAAACTGTTCAGTGATGCGAAGCATACACTGTTTCTTGCCGGCCATGGAGAGTCTGTCCAAAACACCATAGCATCAAGGCTGCCACTGCCATTACTAAAACTACTTCTTTGGTGGAAGATTTTATTAGTTTTAGGAGTCAGGCTGTCGTTGTAAAGTTTGCTGTGCCACACAACTCCTCCACTATCCATACTAAGAAAAAAGTAACAACCAAGATAAAATTAGCTCAGTTTGAAGAGCTCCTCAAGTCAAAGGGTACAAATGGCAAACCACAGAATGAAGTCAAGGTTATAGCATTTGGAGAAGTGTCATTGCTCCTTGCATAGATCACAAAATAATGCAATCCCCTCCAACAAACATTAAATTATAAAGCCTCTCCGTAATGACTGTAAGTATCTGCACTGTCATTAGAGGCATTATGCCTCATTATGACTCAAGCTATGAGCTTCTAACTACAAGAAACTGTGGTACAGCATCATTGGGTATTGAATGATCAAAAAGTGAGTTACTGGGGTAAAAAGATTCAGTCTCTTTGCAGTGGCAGCCAATTTA
Source organism: Astreopora myriophthalma (assembly GCA_014634185.1). Taxonomy (NCBI): domain Eukaryota; kingdom Metazoa; phylum Cnidaria; class Anthozoa; order Scleractinia; family Acroporidae; genus Astreopora; species Astreopora myriophthalma. The sequence goes on along the minus strand of BLFK01000134.1, from coordinate 3,193,994 downwards.
GCCTGTCAACTCTTTCGGACTCTTTCTCACCATGGACTGAGGACCAATAACCAACCAAAGTCATAACAACCAACAGTGAAATACAAAAGTACTGGTAGTTTAATTTTAGGACTCACAATCTAGTTGAAGTAGCCACAGAAAGCCATGAAATATTCTATTCACACGCTGACTTACTTGGTTCCTGTGTGTTCAGACAGTCTTCGCTGATTTGTTTCATCAGCTTTGTCCTTCTTGTCCAAATAACATCCTCGGAAAGCTGCACATACACGCAAGGCATCTTTCAAGCTGGTGTAAGACTATTGAAGTTTAAGCAATCAGCCTTGTTGTGCAAAATGATTTTTCAATAGTTTTAGTATCATTAATTCTTAAATTGAGTTGCCAAAATAATCACTGTTGTAAGTCAAATGGTATATAGCAGGTATGCAATTTAATATTTCTTGCTTCATATCATAACCATCCATCACCATCAGCTACCACAACCACCAGAACTAAAAGCTGTTTTACTGCCATCACCATTCTAGATCTGCACAGCCTAACAGCTACAGTCCTTCAGTCAATTTTCAGATCTCAGCGATAATGCCTGCAACAAATTCACTCATCCTCGCTTACCGCCAATAAATTCTCCAGTACATGCTCTCCTACCAGCTTCCTTGCACGGGCAACAACTTCATTTGACAACATGGTTAGTAACCTTGTGAAGTTCCTATTATCATGGTAATACCTTTGAAGGAAAAAAATCTTTTGATTACAAAGGAGAATTCAATAACATTCACTTACTTGCCTTTAACAAACCACGCTGTGTGATTTCGCTCCTCCGAGATAACATCCAAACATATTCAGCCAGTTTTCTCAAATAAAAGTGCAACTTAAGACACATTCGCAAAAAAGAAAACTATTCCAAGTCTAACCATGAGAAGTATAACAGATTGTTTTGGCCTGTGACGAATCTCATGAAGTTCAGTTATGAAACTGGCTGCAAAAATGGAGGGTTCTGAAACAGCCAACAAATTAAACTTTAATACTGGCTAATTCATAACACAAACCTTGAATAAACCCATACAAGATATAGAGTGTGCATCAGAGGAGGAAATACAGCTACCATTTCAGTTGACTTTGTAGTATAGTGTAGCTTGTCAAACCAAGGCAGTAGTGTACTTAGATACTGAAGGTTGTCATTTGTCTCTGCTTCCGCCTTTGAAACAGCAAACAAATATAATTATTAACATCCCTTTAAGAATACCACTATCATAGTTAAAAGAACAGCCCTTACCATTACCATTATGATAGTAAAAACTCTGTTGAGAGGAATCCAGAAATTAAGAGACCTGAATTAAATTGCTTCTCTTCGCAAGCTGTATTCCAACAGTACCAACCTTCGCAATTTCTCTTTTGACAAGATGAAAAGATTGAGCATATGTGCTGTGGGCATCTTCCAGATTCATCATAATGTTGAGGGCCACGTGTGAAGACAGCTGTTCACTTACAGAAGTTATCTTCTCAAGTCTCTCAGACCACATCTAATGTGTGAAAAAGCAGGAAACGTAAACCACATAAAAGTGCCCATAAAATGCATTCAGTTCATCATGGAATAGGAGAAAAGCAATATTTATTATGACTACCTTTGGACAGCCAAAACCATGACACTTTGTAGACACAAATTCAATACAATTACCATATTTGAATTGATTACGACAGAGCACTAATTTAAGTTGACTCAGAGGGGGTACTAATTTGAATGGGGGTACTTACTTCATTTTTAAAACATCTGCCTCACTATGACGTGTTTTTTTTTTCAAGTGACCATAAGTGTGTGAGGTACAGATTTACACTTAGCTCTCTATCCTACTATAGACAGTGATAAGCTGTGTGACTTAAGTAATCTTTAAAGAAAATCTGTAGTATTATATTCATATAAAATATAATACCATACACCATTTACTCTGTGACTTGTTTATTCTTGAAAATTAGTTCAGGTCAAAATTATTTCAAACTAGTTTGATTTGAAATTTTCTTTGTATGACATTAATTATTGCAAATGACAAAGAAATTACAAATCAAACTAGGTTGAAATCATTTTAACCTGAGATTCATCTTATCCTACAACACTTATTAAAAGAGAGTGCTTATTGAACATGATGTTTCTATCCTTAGGATTGACTGGCAATAGTTAACTTGAACAGAAGGACTTATTTGAAGAAGGTTCCAGATTTGGGAATCAACAGTACTTTCCATTCAAACCAAATGATGATTTCACAGTCAAATTATTTTTACACATGAACATAAATATAAACACTTGACTGGGAGGAAAATGTTCATCCCTTTCATGATACCTCTATTTCATCTAAAGGGCCAGGCTTGGGACCAAATTTCTTTATCTCAATTTCTGGGTCCAGCTTCAGTGTCAACTGCAAATGAAGAGATTTTAGTCAAAATTTAATACTTCTAAAAGCAACTCTGAAATATAAGTGTATGATAAAACAGAGTGCTCGTCATCTCCTTTTGAGGCAAACACACCTTTAAAGTGAAGTCAAATCTCTTTTTTTGGTTTACCTACCTTGATCTGTTTGATCCAGCTAACTACAGCTGTCTCCAGCACATGAATGACAGCTGGTCTCCTGCTACTGTATGCTGCAGCCTCTGACAGTACTTCAATGGACGGCAGCGGTAGAGTGACCTGATCATTGGCACCTCCCTCTGCAACCTGAATTACTGACACAAGTCTGTGGACTACATCCATCAACTTGTCACCACTCACACTACCACCCATTTCAATACTCAACAGAGGTAGATACACATCCTTGGTTAAAGTACCGGCATGACTTAAGGCTTGTTGTGAACAATCACAGAAAGCCACATCTGTCACAATGTTATCTCTTGACAGCTTTCCTGTGTTGTGGTTCTTCACAAAGTAGACGGACTTCTCCCGTACACTGCTTGGTGGAGTTTGTGATGCCACGAGATTTTTGCCATTGGGGAATGCAGAGGAATAAATGTAGAGCCTCTTTACATCTTCATTATTGCAGAACTCAAACATAGCCTCCCTTAGAAGAAAAAAATAATTTCCATTGAATCAGTTTTACAGTCCTGAAAGCCAAAGTATAATGTCTCTTGCCAACAACACAGGAGACAGAACCAGCCCACAGTGGCTGAAATTAAATCTTGTTTTGGTGGCTTAAGGTGGCTCAAACCGGT
>BLFK01000134.1:3185802-3188302 GCA_014634185.1 Astreopora myriophthalma | reverse complement strand
ACCTACCCTCCAAATATTGGTGTTGTGTTTTAAATGCACATTATCTCTTACCTGCTCTTTTCATTGCTAAACAGATGCTTAAGTTCCTCAGCCCTTGGTTTGAGAGACGACGTTACACGGATCTCAATCCACCTTAGTCTTTCATCCAGCTCCATAACTGTTACTTACAGTTTAATACTTTATAACAACTTGACTTCATAACTTTTTCTACAAAACATGAAAAGAAAAAAATAACAGCAGATTGAAGAAACAGAAGAAAATGGACGGAGAGTAATTGTTTTACTTTTCACGACTGCATGCCTGCCTCAGAGACTCATAAAAACATACTGAATAACAGGTCACGTGTCTCCATTGTGTGCTAGCCAGCATGCCCGTATTTAATGATTTCGCAAAGCCTCTATCGTGACAGGTTTGAAACAAATGACGCAGATCAGCATGCAGCTGACAATACGAGGAGCAAACACATTGAAACCCTCCAAAACTCAAAGTGGCTGCAAAATGAGCAAGTAGTTGAATTAATAATTTAACCTTGGGCGCAAGATCAGCATATTTACCATTTCCGTCTGAAATATCTCGGAATAAAATGTTTGTGTATCAGAAGTAGTTTGGAATTCGCGCCTTGTCAAACTTTTCAAAAGTCATTTTGCAACACAAAATAAACTGTTTTCTTATGCCTTGTCCCTCCTTGAGAAAAAAGCATACCTACCAACAATAATTCATCATTCTTCATATTAAGATCTATAAAAACGCATAAGTGCTGAACCCTCACAAGTTCTCAGGCAAAGCAACTTCTTCATACAGCTAGCAACTGTACAAATAGGCCGCCATCTTTGTTTAACTTCGTTGCCATAAGTTATGGTCACGTGACATATTTATAATCAAAATGGCGGACGGATCAGTTGTTGAGAATAAGCCGGCATCCAGCTGTACTGCAGGGGTTATCATAATAGGAGACGAGATTCTAAAGGGTCATACGAAAGACACCAACTCTTACTTTCTTTTGAAAAAGCTGTGGTCGTTGGGAATCAAAGTTGGGAAAGTTTCTGTGCTTTCAGATGACGTTGATGAAATTGCCCAGGAGGTCAAAGCGTTTTCTTCACGCTTCTCTTTTGTTATCACCACGGGAGGAATTGGTCCTACACACGACGATGTAACTATGGCAGGTATTGCTAAAGCCTTTGATGAAGATCTTGTTCTCCATGAAGAATTGATCAAGTTGCTCTCAAGTGTGTTCGACCTTGAGTCAAAACACAAGGTCAATCTCGACTCCTCTTATCTAAAGATGGCTAGGGTGCCAAGATCTTTAAAACTATCGCATGGAAACGATTCGTCACGAAATCATTGCAATTTTCCTCTTATATCTGTTCATAATGTTTATATCTTCCCTGGGGTTCCACAATACTTGGAACTGGAGTTTGGTCTTTTGGAAAGTCAACTTCTAATTTCCAACTCCGAGAAACGTTTTTTACTGCGAACCATCTACCTTTCAGTAGAGGAAACAACAGTTGCTTCTATTTTGCACGATGTGCATGCGAAATTCAAAGGGATTGTGCATTTGGGCTCATACCCTGATATTTCCAATCCCAAATTCAAGGTTAAATTGACTTTGGAGTCAGACAACTTGAATTATTTGGAAGAGGCTTGGCGCTACCTCTTGCACAGGCTACCCAAGGATGACATTGTGAAGATGGAGGGAGATGGATGCGACCCATCAGTTCCAAACAGTATGTCCTTATTTAAAATATACATATAATTTCAATGCTGAATTTAGCAACAAGGCAAGGATTTGCCCCTGTCTAACCAAAAGCATCCCAAGCTCAGGAGCAGCAAAGTTATTAGGATTTGTATGGGAGAAAAACAACTGGATGTGAAACCAAAAAAATATTATCAACTATTCAATAAAACACAACATACCTTGCTTCATTTGTGAGGTTTTCTTGTCTTCTGTGTTGTTTTTGGATGTGATTGTAGGGAGTATTTAATTCTAAGAGAGGAAAGAAGTTTATATTTCTGACTAAAGAAAGCTTAATTCTGCCATTTCTCTCCCAGAAAATCACTTAAAATAAGGCAAAAACAACACAGAAGACAATAAAGTGCACAAATGAAGCAAAGCTAAGCTTTTTTTTTTTTTTTTTTCAAGATTTGATCAGATTTGTTTGGTTTCACATACGGTGTTGACGTTTTTCTTTCATACAAATCCTGAACTAGGGTACCTGTGGACTAACCAGTGTTTGAGCCCACCGACACATGCTCCACAAGTTCCCTGTGTCACCCCAGCGGCTCCTCTTATTTCACGTAATTATCTGCTTGTGGCATTTGGTGCTAAGTTCATCCTACACGGAACAGTGACATTAATTGTTATTGTAAGTACTCTAAGAAAGTTGTGGCAGTGTGTCTGCAAGAAAGGATTAAGTTGAGGTAAATATTTATCGTTAGGTTCATCCTGTGAACACGAGGAGTTAAAGCAAGTACAAAATGTAGAGAAAGTCTACAGCCTGTT
>BLFK01000134.1:3158302-3173302 GCA_014634185.1 Astreopora myriophthalma | reverse complement strand
AGTTACAACGACACCGTAAAGATATCGATACAATGCCTCTCAAACAAAGAAGGCCTCGTTCCCTTGATCTCCACCACAGAAGTTATATCTTCCTAGCAGCTCTCTGGCAAGTACACGCACGTGACGTGTAACCAGAGAGCTCAAATAACAACGTCCAAGGACCAACCCAATTTAACTTGCTTCCTAAACGACGACCAAGGATAGTCGTTCTTAAACTATATACTTGAAAGAAGTTGGAAACTTGAGAAAAGAAAGTAGCAGCATGTAGCTGCAAAAGAACATGCGCAGAAGGACTAAAAGCCGTGCGACCCCGTTTGCAAGCGAGATTGGGTTCAGCAGCTGCCCTTAAAAGCGCTTGCGCTCTTTAACAAAACAATATTACCGCTTGGCGCCAATTTTTCACATTTCATTCAAAGGGGACTTAACTGCGGGACTGAGAATCCCTCGTTACAATCCCGGAACGATGTGCCCTCTTCTCCGAGACTCCTCCAACAGAGGACTCGTTCGTCCGCGCTGTGAGTCCTCTTGCGGGATTCGGGACAGGACTTGACGAGCTACGGAGTATCTGGAGGGCCGTGCGGGAGTTTCAAGCCACGTGTACAGTCTTTCTCCCTTAGTTGCTGACCACTGGACTTTGTTGAACACAAACTCCCACCATGGGAGATTCATCTCCCGCTGAATGTTGACGTACATAATCCCTACGATGCCCCATTCCAATTCCCCGCGGATTTGTCACCGAATACGGGATCGCTGTTGATGATCCCACGCAATTAACTTCATGTTCCCCCGGATTGAGCGTCAAGTTTGTTGCCGAGTAGTTGAGCTGCGTATAAGCTTCCGGGGGTAGCGACCCCCCTACCACTGGCCCATGCGGCTCTACAGTCATTGAATTGCAAGACGAAGATGAAGAGTAATTTGAAGCAGTTTCTGAGCTGCAGTAAATTCCACCACCGATATTTATCGAGGCTGAGCTATAAGCGGACGAACCCTCACTGTGGTTCCCGGGTAACGTGGAAGTTTGCTGAAGTCCTTGCGAAGTGATTCTTGAATCGGAATTATTGCAAGTTCTCTCCGTATTTCTCTTAAAATGCGATGAAATAGTCCCGCCCGCGTTACCCCATGTCTGAGGTCCCTTTCCACCGGGACTATCACATTCCATAGCCGATGAGGTCACTGTTGCGTGAGTAGTGGGGTCTGAGCATGCGCGCGTCCCATTGCTGGATACAGTAGCACTGTTTGTAGTAGCGCCAACCGTTCTGTTTGTTGTGCCACCCATTGCAGGAGATGAGTTTGCGGAATGAGAAGTGTTTGTGCTTTCGTCAGCAGTCTTTTTGAAAAAGCAATGTTGCAGAGCTTGGTAGGGCGCTATTCGCGACTTGGGGTCGAATTCTAGCATGCGTAAAACAAGGTCCTTGAATTTTAAATAGTCCTGAAGAGTGTGCCCGGATTCTCCCTGCCTCCGTCCTCCAGGGCCCCCCGACTCGCATCCTAAAACATCGTGGAGTTTGCGTGTTCCGGGTGGTCGGTATTCCTTGGAGGGAAGAGCAAGTTTTAAACAACAAAAACTCAGTAGCAAACTCACAGGACCCTTCTATTTCTACTGCATATTAAAAAACATAGATGACCAACACAAAAATTCATCACGAATTACAAAGCAGTTTCTGGCACTTATTAAAACCTTGAACTTGCAAAAAAAATGTTTAGAAGAAATAATAACAAATGCCCTTTCAACGTGGCATCAGTTATCCTCTCCTTCACACTTGAAAGTGGTGTCTTCTTCTGCGCTTGGCATCTTTATCAAGCTTTCTCGCGCTCTGCATTACGCTTTCTGTCACGCCTGTCACGAAATGCATGTCTTCCCGTGCTTACTTTGCACCAATGGTGCATTTTGTAAAGCTCGGTCAGCCGCGATTGCGTGATTTTCCTCGCTTTTCCCAAATTAGTTTGAGTAGTTCTTTCCTGGCGCCTTGTAACTCGCTTACCTTCTTCCCGTCTTTGCTACTCTTGCAAACGTAACTGCCGTCTGGCAGTCGATCGAAAAACCTTCGAGCTTTCGGAGCACTTTCCAGCATGTGTTTCGGTGGAATGCCCAAAACTTCAACAACTTTCATCATTTGATCAAACTAAAACACATAATATGCATTGAATGAATCAAGGGATTATAGTTTCCAAAGAAACTCTGATACCGCGTCGGTGAAGAGTAAAGCACTAAAGTTTGGTATAACAGCTGAGTTGATATGCTGTAGAGAGAGTTTCGAACATCAGCCCTTCGTCAGAGGACTGGGTTTTGATGATCTGATTCGTTCTGACAGGCAAACCCTCGAAGCCACGTCACCCTTTGAATCCCATTACCTTACCAACTCAAACGCCAACATTGGGGTTAGTTTCAGCGGGGTAGGGTACTTATTTTTAAGAGATTGGGTTGGGCGAATTACCTCGTAGGGTACCTTGAGTCCTATTGTAAATTACCTCTCTCTGACAAATCATTAAAATCAATATGCGACATGCTTGCTGAGATAATGCCAAACTTAGTGAGTTATTCCTTGCCACGAAACACAGCCCTCAAAAAGCGCAAAGTCGCATATTACGATTGACTTCTTCGAATAGTACTTCACGTAGCACACACAGTAAGATACTCACTTCATTTGCCCCGCTGAAGAGTGGTTCTCCAGTGTGCATTTCGACAAGAATACATCCCAGACTCCACATATCTATCGCGAGGTCATAAGCCACTCCCAAAAGAACTTCCGGTGAGCGGTAAAACCGACTTTGAATATACTGGTAAATCTGTTGGTAAACAACGCTATGTTAGTTCCTAACCGCTTAATTACTGTTTCTCTACACTTTAAAACAGTTGGGTTTTTTGCGTTGAATACAAGAATCATATTATGAAATTCTAGCGGGGCCTTAACACTTTTTCCGGCACCGCGCCTTCATCGCGTGAAATTTACCTGCCCAGTCGCCAGTAAAGTTGAGTTTTCACTTGCCTCCACTCAGCTATTGCTTGCTCAATGGGAATGCAACATGCCTTACTCAAGTACAGTAGTACATTTACTAGGTAGTGCCTGTAATTCTTGATGGACTTTAACACATTGTTTTGTCATCTCGCAGTCTTAGTAATGAAATAGTTTCTTAATGTGAATAATCATTTATCAACGTCACACTATCCGATAGCCTCGCAAGACCACAATTTCACTTGGCCATCAGCCAAGCAAATTTATCGTTTCACTTTCCCAGTAGCATAATTGACTTGCCCCGGGCAATCGGACCTGGTTTTTTCCTGCCCTGTGCTCGTTTGAACAGTTCTCATACGGGGATTTTCTACAAAGCTTTCGGTGGAAACGCGCGCGCAAGAACGCGTGGGCCTTTTTCAAATAAGCTATCAAATGCCAGAGACAAAATGGCTCAGTTTTGACGGGCAAATTCGTAAAACAAGTTTCTAAGCAACAAGTGGGCACCTGTCTCTCGGTACGAGACAAAAAGAGTAACATGAAAGTAAAATTTAAACAGGAAGAACTAATTCTGAGATCTGAAACCGTACAGCTGTCAGCGAAAGCTAGCATTTGACCTTTGCTTTCCACTTTATACGCTAAAGGAAGTTTTAAGTTCAGGGAAATAGAGCAGGTATTAAAAATTCGTTTCTGCCTTCCACTTTCGAACAGGAAACTGTGCATTACACAGTTACACTTAGGCTCAGTTCAACGTAACAAAACCGTTGACAAAAGAAGAACTGGCTTAGTTTTTTTTTCCCTTTTCCTTTTTCCAGCAATAAAAAGCTCACTTTGAAAATGATGCCTTTGCTTTAAATTTTTACCCGGTAAAAAGTTGTCGCCACAAAGTCTGACATTTTAAAACCCTGGGGGCGTTTTTTTGCTTTTAATTGCTCGTAGTTTTGAATTTTACAAAGACGCTTGACAGTTCTTGAATTGAGATAATTGCGTACGGTCGTTTTTAAAGACCGAAGAGAAGTTATGGTTTGTGGTACGCACACAGTGCAATTTCCTGATGTAATTAATTAGTTGAATTCGTGAGCATACTGGACGTTTCCACGCAGGTTCTCGACACAATGTTGAGGGCAGGAAATATGCGGAACTGGCAAAAATGACAAAACCCTGAAAGAAAACAAACAATTTCTTTTTTCCGTAGGAGCAAAGAAAAAACCTTGAAGAAAACAACAATGTCAGAATCCATGGCCAGAAACACCTTGCGTTTGATAAATAATGCAAAATGTGGCAACTAAGAGAGCGAGTCAATTTGCATACGTCCTAGACATTTTTCAATTACAATACGGCTCCCTTTGCACAAACAAGTCTGCAAGGATTGGCGGAATTGACGAGCAGTTGTTTAAATATTAATGTCCATTGTGCAGGCAGTTCTTGACAGCATTGTTCTTGGTCCTTGTATTCTTTGTTTATAAAGATCAGCTGTCATCATTATACGCGCTGAGGTGTGGAGAATATTTATCTCGATGTTGAAGTGCGTAAGGCACGCCGCGACATTTTTCACCGTTATTTTTCCTGGCGATACACAAAACACTTTGCAAATCACGCACGCCTCTTTATTTCTCTCTGAAATTCGATTTCTTGAAGATGAAATTGGCATCAGAAGTATGACAAATAACCTAACTTGGCTCTTAAGATGTGTGTTTTACATTTCTAGGCTAAAATAGCAACGAAAGATATCTCTGTGGTGTCAATACTTCCCCAACACCGTCAATACTTTCGTAGAAAGTTTGAGACCATACTACACCAACAGGATATTCGAAGGGGAGCAGGACTGAAAAAGAATAGCTGACAATAGGTATTCAAAAGGATTGAATGAAAAATTGCCTTGCATAAAGTGGTCATTCGTCTTGGTTTAATTACAGAGCTTGACCTTTCGTCCAAATTGCAAACAGCTATCGTAAACAGACCCGACGACACAAAGTTTAATAGACTTTTTAGCTTTCTTCAGCCAAACAAAGTGTTACTGAAGTGAGACTAAACGTGCAAATATATGACGACGACAACTCCGTTGCGCTAACTAGCGCAACAAAATTCCATTGCTTTTGATTGTTATAACCCTCTTCAGAAGAGAATTCNNNNCCCCCCCCCCCCCAAAAAAAAACATAGTGGTGGTGAATGAACGAGAGAAGCGATAGCTTGAGTGCTTAGTGCGATCATACCTCAATGACGCACACTGAGCCGTTTACCATTTGTTTTGTTTAAACAATAGACCACACGTTTCTATGGTTTGAGACTGATAAGCCACGCGGAATGCTGGAAGCACACTCGAAGTATTCTGCGTAAGACACGAGCCACAGCCGAGTGATTTACGAATTATTCGAGTGTTTTGTTTTGTTTTGTTTTTTCAACATCCCAAGTGAATTATCATGCCTATAAGCAATAGAAGTGTGTGTGCGCGCTATTGCTTTACGAAATAATCTTAAAACGCGCGAAAGTCCCATGAGTTTACTGGCTCTATAAGTCATAGCTGATTGACCAATCAGAGCGCTTCCTTTTTTGGATATTATGTAAAACATCATCAACACCTTACGTCAGTAGCTTGCACTCATTGGCAAAAAGCAAATGCTTAATTGACCAAAGGCAATGACAGCGTGCGCCTTACATTCTCAGCTATGTTATAGGAGTTTAACTTGGATCTATGTCTTGAATAAAACTCTTTTTAAAGTCTAAAATGATGGAATGTACAGCTAATATGACTGCAGTACGTTCTTGTGGTATCGTTTACTATCCAGTACAGGGTGGTTCTAAACAAGCCTAACCGTTACCACCCAATAAAGGCTAGATGTCGGGAGGGTAAACGGCACTTTACTGGTAAGTATTCCATTACGGTGGCTCAAACCGGTTTCAACACTTTCAAGAGCCTCACTTATCAGAAAGATTGACACTATAACACTAACACGTATTAACAATGTTATGTTACCATATGAAACAGCAATTATTGCTGAATAAAATGCGTTCATTATTGTGACGTAATACGTAACCATGGTAACAGGAAAGCCGTATAAAAACCCCCTATATTTCGGCTTTAGTTGCCTGTGTCTCAAAAACGAACTCGGTGACCCCCATTTTTTAATGCTTGAAAGTGATCGGCAGACCAAGATAAAACTGTCTGCAAAGTTTCAAAAAATTCTGTGGAGCGGATTCTGAGCCACCTAATTTTTTTTTATTTTTTAAGGTGGCTCTGTTTCTGCTCCACAGAATTTTTTTAAACTTTGCAAAAAGTTTCATCTTGGTCTGTTGATCACTTTCGAGCAATAAAAAACGGGGGTCACCGAGTTCGTTTTTGAGACATGAGCAACTAAATCCAATAAATAGGGTGTTTTTACATGGCGTTCCCGTTTCTATGGTTACGTCTTGCGTCACAATAATGACCGCTTTTTATTCAGCAATAATTGCTGTTTCATATGGTACCACAACATTGCTAATACGTGATACAGTGTTGTAGTGTCAATCGTCCTAATAAGTGAGTCTCTTGAAATTGTTGAAACTGGTTTGAGCCACCTTAACTTTCAACAGTACTGAATTTGTCTTAACTTGCTGGTCACGTTGACATTCAGACACCAACTACCTCGTGATTTCGCCTAACGCTTTAATAGCATTGTTTAACCCAGCAACGAACATGCATCTCTAGTAGGACAACACAAAATCCACAAGCATGCAAAGTGGCAAGCGAGAGCTTAGCTAAATCTGTTTGGGCATGACAAGACTTGAAATAGCAAAGTACGATAACGATCACAATAGAACACAGCCCGATACAATTTCACAAAAACAACACGTTTTTACACACGCTCCAGAGCTAAACTAACCGCCCCTAACACTAGATCCAAACATATCGACTTTTGGATTCATTTTCTCTTACACCTTACTGAATTCAAACTTCAGTGGCATAATTAAATAAACCGCAAAACCACTAAACCAATCTTGGATAGCAAAAGTTCTGATCATTGCTTCAACGGCAAAATTCAGCGGTTTTTAGACGAATGTTCTTTCAGATACGAAATCATCAAGGGAACCTCGGTGCAAGACTGGAAGCCCTCTTTCTCGAATATAGAAACCAGTTTGCATAAAGCAAAGCATTATTGCCCGAAATCGGCCAAAAACATGAGCAAACTTCAAGAGCGTGAAATTCAATGAAAACCAGGTCTAATCGTCCTATAATGCACTTTTCCCAATTGCTTAAGGCCTATAGAACAATTTGAGATCAAAAGCGCATCGTTTGACCCGCTAGAAGAAAAGTTCTGGCCATAAACGCAAGGGCAGTCAAATCGACGATTTTCGGCCATTTTGCAAAGGGGGGACCCTTAGCATTTTGCCCGAAATCGGCCAAAAACATGACCAAACTTCAAGAGCGTGAAATTCAATGAAAACCAGGTCTAATCGCCCTATAATGCACTTTTCCCAATTGCTTAAGGCCTATAGAACAATTTGAGCACACCTTAACCATAAAAATGGAATTGTTCTGAAATTCAAATTCTGGTTCAATTTTAGGGTGTTATCACCATAACCTCTCTGTTGACGACACTTATAAATCAAACTTTAGTTCAATATAACGTAAAAATAATAAATATATCGTTAAATATGTCAAACCAGAGTACTTGCTAAAGTGTTCACCGCGCGCTCTGCTAGCTCTGCTCTGTTGACCAAATTCTGAATGTTTAGAAGGCATTAAACTGAGTGGCGGTGGATACTGCTGACATAGGAAGAAGACAAATGTCTACCGTCTGTCGGTATTGGCAGTGAGCAGTTTTCAGTTGAGTGTCTAGAGCATTTTCTTTGCTTAAAATTAGTGTTCCCTTAACGATTGGCCAAAAATCCTCGCATCACTTTCTCTCTACCAATCAGAAGGGATAAAAACAATCGTGACGCTAGTTCGCATGTGCTTTCCTGCGCTACATCAATTTCCTTGGGAGTTAACGATTGGTTCTGTTAATCGCCTGCGTCTATTATGAATGACAGTTCTACCGGGCCACAACCGCAGAAGGTTCTTTTCGGAGGCATTCAGGGTTTTTCTTCTTCTTTTAACTTTACCGCAATACACACACAAAATAATAATAATAATAATAATAGTAATAATAATAATAATATTAACAACGCACCAGAAATATATGCTCGGGACTACTCAACCGTGACGCTTAACGCCATCCGACCGGAAGCACGCCATCTAACCGGAAACAAAATACAAATTTTTCACATAATATAACACTCACCCTTTGTCCAAGCTGACACGAACTCCCAAAATCCACAATCTTGATAGCGCTTCTTTTTGGATTACACAACAGAATGTTCTCAGGTTTCAAATCACAGTGAATGATATTAAGTTCTGGAGTCGATAAATACAGTAGTGCTGTGCACATTTGCTGCGCGAATTTCCTTGTGAGATTCAATGACACCCCTCTAAAGTTCGTGTTTCGAAGCAGGTCGTACAAGTTGTAAGATAAGAGTTCAAACACTAAGCATAGATGATTCCTGTACATAAAATGTCTTCTGAGTCGCACTGAAAGGTAAAAACAGAAAGAGGATTCGATGCTAGCAGCATGCAGGACGTGTCTCCGTTTCTCGAAAGCCCCAAACTTTTCGGACGTATTTCGGGTGGAATTATTCCCTCCGTATCTTGAAAAAGAAGACTTTTCATGCCATGAAACTTTGCAATTGAGTTGCTCTTTCCTATCTTGAAAGCGTATCAACAGACCAGATTTTCATCACTAGCAGATCGTAGTTCTACAGATTGCTTTTCGGGTCCGTAAACTTTACGGGACTTTCGAGATTCGGGCCCAAGGATCTAGTTTAATGGCCTAGTTCCCACGAGTCTCCAGTCCTGTAGCTCAGTGGCAGTGGCTTCGACTCCTAGGAGCACTGGCAATTTTTCCTAGAATGCGCGTCCCATTAGCGCTAAATTAATCATTTCAGAGAGAGAGGGTTGTTTAAAAAAAGTCCTTTTTCTGGACGCATTTTGCTCCACGCTAGTGCCTCACGCTAGTGCCTCACGCCAGTGCTACAGAAACGAAATTTCTCTATCTGGCTTTTTTTGTTTGTTTGTTTGGTTGCTTTTGTTTTGTTTTTGTCAACAGGAAAGAAAGTTCAAACTTTTCCAATAATGTCTGGGAAATTTGTTTGACTGCCGACTCCGAAAAAGATTGTAACAGCCCGTCGAATATAGCAGATTTGATTCACAATAGTCCGCCTCCTTGCCAAAATGCAGATTTAGACGGTTAAAAACAGCACTTTCCACTTGTCAGCACCCTTTGGAAGAAAATTGTGGAAAAAATCATGAATTTTTCGCTTTCAGTAGCACTTTCCCGTAACATAACTCTTACCTATATAGTACTTTCCCTCAGGATCATGGGCGTTCATAAGCTCCAGCAAACGAACTTCAATTTGTGCTTGATTTAAGAAAGGCTTTTTGTTCTTTATGATTTTGATAGCGATGTACTCTTTTTCTTGATGGTCGTAAGCTTTGCACACCTGAAAGTAAACAGCAGAAATGATTCTCACCGTACACCGCCAATAACTAATGAATATACAATCGCGGATTAACGCGGTTTTCAGTCAAAGGTCAAAAGTAGTTTCGCAAATGTTTTGGTTTTCGTTTAATGGCCGAAGAATCCCCGCCATGACACATCTGGGGCAAAACCAAGACACCTCCTGACCGGGTCGGAATATTTTCCCGCGCTTGCTTCAGCTTTTGATTGGTTCACCGTTTTTCTACGTATGCTATGATTGGCCAGAACAGTTACTTCGGATTCGGACATTCCGCAACTTTCCGCCTTTAACCCTAACACTTCGCTAACAAACACTCTACATTGCAAAACACAAAACAATAAACACTCAGCCAACGATGACAGTAACATGAACGAGTGCGCTGCACCAAAATTGGATTCAAACTATCGTTCTACGCATGCGTTCAACACTTTCATAAACTTCTTTACCGTCTTCTAAAAAAAATTTCAGTCTCTTTCTTTACTTAAACGCCACTTCTTTCAATTCAGCTCCTGGGCAGTTCCGCCTCTTTCGCCAAGTTGAGCAAGTTGGAATGACAACATAGCAATTACAACGACTTGAACTTATTTTAATCGGCAATCTTTTTAATCTGACTGATTAATGAGATTGCCGAGTAGCCTTTCATGCACGCATGCACGAAAAGCACGTGTTACGGCGCGTGTATGAAAGTGGCGGGAATTCCTTTGAACAAGAAGTGGACGTCCATGTTTGTCGGCAAAGATTATTAACGCAGGTAAACAACCTTCGAAGAGAGTATTTTACAAAGTTTCAAATGGGAAAATTAGCCTGAAAACATGAGAAAGGATTTCAATAACAAGCAGGCAAAGGCCGAACACTGTAGAACGAGAAATGTTGCAGCATTTGCTAGGAAACACAAACAGATGACAGCGACTCTTCGGAGAATAATGTCACCAAGTAAGGTCAAATATGAGTCCTTTGAATTAAGAAACTCTAGCTACAAAACAGATGACACAAAACCATATACACAACTGAAATACAACACACGCGATTGTTCCCTTCAGCCGACGAACATCGCTATTCTCGGGAAAACACAAACAAGTCCTTTGGGACCAGACGTTCACTGTATGTACCGTCACATCTTTAACAGATTATTTTTCGCGACAGTGAAAAACTCGATGAGTTATCATCCATTTTTTGCTTTAGATGTTTGTTCAGTAAACTGTGGAAAATACTAACATTTGTAGAAACAAGGTGAGGTCGAAAATTGCTTAACATTTTAACATCTACGGCATTATAGAGCTTTCTGTAATTAAGAACAGGTTTTAAAAACGAAAACCATTGTAATTAAGCTGAACGTAATTATTGTAAAGAGAAAAGTAAACATAATGCTTGAGATATTAATATTTACTGTTTCGTTTATGAAGACCGAGAAGAGCATCGGTGTAATCACCAAATTTGTTATGTATAACAACATCGTTCGTACCCTTTTGGGGTCAAACATTCAACGACTTTCCAAGGATACAATTTGCATTTTTCAGGGACTCAACGCAGTGCAAAATCAAACTAATGGAAAAGGTTTTTACCGGTATTTTTTACCATTTTGTGTTGTTACTTCTTTGCCATACACATTTTTGCCGTATTAGACACCTGACATTCTGGGTTGGATGCACCAAATGAAATTTTCGAGAACTTTCAAGACCTTGATTTTAGTTTTGAAATTCAAGAGCTTTCAAGGCACGTGCGAACCCTGTAATAAATACGTAAGTAAATGAATCACTAAATAAATACTTCATTGACAACTCCTCCCACAATGAAACACATAATAAAAATAAACGTTACAGATTTTAAAATCCCAACAGGCGGTTGACAGTGGCTGGCAACTTAATAATGAGAAAGTGGTGCTTCTAACTTTCGTGTCTGTACCAAATGGTGCTTTTATATCTTATCATCCTGTTTTTATTTCAGAAGTCTATCGAAATAGTTGTAGTTCTGATACTCTGATCTCTCATTTTTGAAAATTGAGAAGCTATTTATTTCCTGGGATTCCTCAGAAAAATCAACCTTTGAGCCAGTTTAGCTGACTGGCCTTCTTCTTCCAGATTCTTAGAAATTAAAGGTGAATATGGAAAACTGACGTTTTTTTACACTTAGAAGAAGACAAAAGTCTAGTTAGTTTCCATCAAAATACCTAAGTTAAAAATATATATATTCTGACTCAATTACGTTTGCAGCCTAACTTTTTACACGTAGTGCAGGAGGTAAGTACACAAATAAAAATACCAAAATATGATAAATTTTTGAAAAGGAGAGACTGCTTGAAAATAAACTTTTACAAGCAGTTTTAGTGAACAAAAGGTCGAAAGGCTTTTAAGTCATCACAACAAAATCTTATTTGCTACAACTGCAAAATTAAAATATATAAATGCCGGTACATTCTGAGGGAAAACCCCAAAAAACTAAAATTTACATATGAGAGAAGAAAATACTGAATTTTAATTTAAGTACATTGGAGCAAAAAATCCAAAATGTGTCAATTTATAGAAGCTTTTTGTTTGCTTAAAACATCTCAAGAAAAATGTAACAATATTAAACACAAGCTTGCACCATTTTACGTTAAATGTTTTTATTACTTGATGCTGAATTTCAATTTTGATCCAGTTACAATTTCTCCTTATCGTTAATATCAATCTACAAATAAACAGGTTAACACAAATAATTCACAAAAATCACGCAAAAAAATTCAACAAATTCAGTATCACTCTATCGTGTGGTTGCAGTTGAAAAACAAACAATTTAAATGCTGGGCAAGTTACAAAGTATTTTTTGTTTTGTTTTGTTTGCATGTTTTTTTTGTTGGGGTTGTTTGTTTTTGTTTTTTTTTTTTTTTTTTCATTTTATGCATCGAAAAACAAAAGATTTAAAACAAAGTTTTTATTAGATAGGGCATCCAAACTAGTAATCGGAAGGTCATAGGCTTGATTCTTGTTAGGAATCTCGCATTTTGTTTCAGATAATGTCCACATCATTGCTGATTGTTTCTGATCAATGGTTTAGATATTCAAATAGAGAAAAAGTTGAACTTTTCCTGTTTAGCTCAACTGAACTGACAAATAGTGAAAATATTGAAATTTTCTCTCATGTTCAGCACTTTATAAGAGAGTCTAACCGTTTTTCTTTTTCTTTTTCTAGTCATTATAATTAAGTAAACTTAAAACTTGTATCTGTGTTTGTGTCCGTGTTAATCCTATGTTGTAATTTAACATTTAAGTGTGAGCCCCCCGTGATGAGCTTATTTAGCTCTTGGGGCAAAAGGAAAAAAATATATATGTTTAAATAAAAAAAAAAATTAAAAAATTTGTTGCTAATAAATTCATCCATCTATGGGACTAAAAATACCATTGCAAGAATGCCACCATTTCAACATTTCAGTCCTAGCAGTATTCAGGGCATTTGTCACCAGAACCTGGTTGAATGGCCAAGTGCCCACAAGTTTCCTGTAGCTCAGCAGCAGCAGCATTTGAACTAGTAATTGAAAGGTCACATGTTTGTCTCCCATAAGGAGCATTCACACTTTTTTCTGATTATGCCGGCATCATTGAGATAAATTCATTGGTCATTTCAAAGTTATTGTCATTTTTACCTGCCCAAAGGATCCTTTGCCGATTAAGGACTCTATCTCGTATCGATCAAACCACTTTTCACCCACTTTTATGACATAGTCAAAATTTTCATCATCATATCCATCATTGTATAATCGCCTCTCCTTCTTGTGTCCTCCTTCTTCATTCTTTTCCAACTCCTTCCGTTTCTTTTTCTTGGCATAGTACACCTGCAAGAATCCCGTTTATACCAGAGCTCAAACACACTTGTGAACGCAGTGTAACTAAAATAATCTGAAACAAGGAACTATCTTTTCCTTTCAATGTCAGTATCTAGGTTACCTTATTTCACAAACACTGCATTATCATGCAAAGTGAGTCAAGCTTACATGATTTTACTGGCACAAACTTAACACAATAATTATAATACCAATTTTTACAATCATAAAACAATGCAAAATTAAGTTTAAGTATTCAGGGATCAACCTTTCACCACTGATAACTGCTAGTAAATCACCTTTAAGTCTTTATAATGTCTTGAAATGAACTAGATAACTTAATTGGTTTTGCCAGCCTTTATCCACCACATAGTGATTTATCCAGGGGATAGCATTATCCACCTATTGCAGCGTTCCAGATAAGTTTCCAAACCAGGGTGCCTACAGTGAATCAGTGGTCAAGCTGGGGTCAATACCAGTGGGTGGGTGGGTGTCTATACATTTTTGAAAGTCTATCACTTGATTTGTAGTGTCAGGTATTCAGCTTTGTATGGTTTTTGACCCAGGACCTGTCCCTTATCTGGAACACTGCTCTTGAACAACTGAGGCCTGGGCTGCTTCACAGTTTCTTGGAAGAATAGTTTTGCCTAAGCTCACCTCGTTAATATGCTTGTAGGTCTTAATCAGGTCCACACTGAGCTTTCTAAGGGGCGCAGAGCTTGGATCACGGAACGTTGTGGGGATTTTGCTGTAGAAGTTTTGCACTCCAACAAAATCTACCTCATCTGCCTGTTGGTCTTCTGATTTCCCAGCAATGAAATTCATTTCAGGAGCTAACATCGTGGCCCTGGATGCTTTATCATCATCGCTTCCTAGGTAAGACAAAACAAGGGGAAAACTTTGGAGTCCATAAATTATGTTAATTTAAATGTGGTCGAATACAATTCGATAAAGTTAACAACAAAGAGCAGTGGTGATCAGCAGTGTGGTTATCATCAAAGAGCAGTTAACATAGCGGCCAGCGGTGCTTGCTCTAAGCACATGCTTATGTGGTTAACATAGCAGCATTTGTTGGAGATCTGGCTGGCCATCTTGTTCTGCTTTTATCCAGTTGGCTTGCCCCCTCCCCTCCCCTCCCATCCCCTTTGTCCACTGGTCGTCAGTTTGACAGGTGCCTGGACACCTGGCATGGGGGCTCATGACTGCATTGTGAGGATTACCAGTCATGCCAGCCTCCAGTGGAAGCCCTTGGACATCCCAGGCATCCAACATCAATTTCACAATGCAGTTGTTAACTTGAAAGAACAAGATATCCCACAGTGAGCCTGACTTAGTTCACAGGCTCTCACACGTTAGCACCACAATGTGATCAATTAATGAGAAAGTACAAGATGTTACATGTAGGTCTCAAACATTTTTTAAAGAAAAAATCCACTTTCAGACAGTAAATTTGCAGGTGCATTACGAGTTGGCCTACTGCTAAATTCAACTGGACCTTGTAAGAGTATATGAAGGGCTCCAGGCAAAAACGTCCAAATTATTGACTTCTGCCTCGTTTTTAGGTCATTTCACAAAATCATGGCCCATTTCCACCGAATCAACTGCACTAAAATTATGAGGTGAACCTGCCCATGATTTATGCCAAAAAATTAGGGCAGTGCCATGAAAAGAAGCCAATAACAATTTTTTTAACCTATATTTCATCCCCCCCCCCCCAAA
>BLFK01000134.1:3124984-3158292 GCA_014634185.1 Astreopora myriophthalma | reverse complement strand
CCCCCCCCCCCCCAAAGCCCCTTTCCCCAGGGCCCGGCAATTTTGTTCCTTTTCTTTTGTTATTTTGTTCACAACACTTTAGGATAGGCAATTCCATAACTTAGCCGTGTATTGCACGAAATTTGGCCACATTTTGCAAAATGACAAAACGCACTAAAAAAACTCAGGACGTTTTTGCTCTGAGCCTTTCATTTATTTTAAGTTGCACACACTTGCGGATAGTGCCATGGTGCTTTATACAATACATATTTACCTTTGTCAGAAGTTGCACCCCCCAATGGAATGTCCATCACCTATTACTTGACATCTTGACAGCTGGATAACAAATAATACATGTAGATTCTATGATAAATTATGATCTTTTTTAAAATGTAATGAAGCAACATAATAGTTTTTCTTTCACAACAGAAAGTAGGTTTCTCATCCTACTAACTTACTAAGAACATTCAAAGTCTTGACCATTACAAATAAATTCCATGCACAAGTTTCTTTCTTTCTGTTCCATGTTTATTGAGTCAGTGAATTTGGCGATCTCCATAACAACTGCTGTTGATGAGCTAAGTATTTGAATGTTGGTTTTCACTACAGAAACTATAACAACTGGTAATTGCTGTTGGTTACGCCAACAAAAACACCAACTCCACCATACTGAGCCGATGCATTCTGTAATAATCGGAAAAACCTTGCATTAGTTCCACAAACTATTGCCAAGAAAACCTTCCACGTTCCAAGTCTTCATCTTTATTCACAGAAGATAAAGCAGGTAATCATTCAATTTATAAAGCTACTTCCAATCAGCAAAAACATGCTGTAAACAACAAGCAATTCCAATAAAAGCAGTTCGTACTTTCTAGAGGTACTGCAAGTTTGGTTGATATGTAATGGTAGTTATTATAGAAATACCCCGATTCAAAGTTTCCAAAATTTTTCATGTCAAGGTTGACCATTTACTAAACAATTCCTAGCTACAAGTACTAAACTCCAAGACAACCTAATTACCACATCATCATTTATTTCTGGGGTTTTCAATTAACAGTGCCTTTACGTACATGTATACAAGATAAATGAGGTTTTGAATACTCAGGAGGAATACAACTACAGTGTTGATGAGTGCACAAGGCCCTTAACGAAGCACCTTCAGAAAGGAGGTATGTATTCTTCACTGTCATGGTTATTTCTACCAGTTATCAGTTATTAGCGTTTTTAGAGGTCTTAATTTTTGTCGCTGAAAAATGCTAAAAATACTTGCACACCCTTATGAAGTTAATTTCAGGGGCACAGTAAGCACAAGATTCACTGTACATACAGTAGACATCCAATACAAGGAGAAACTACCATTCCATCACCACCAGTAATGGTTTTACATCTTACTTTGAAGTTACTGCTACATTCAATATTTCACTCACATCAAAACAAGTCTTACAATACAAGATCCCAACCACTGCCAATCACATTGGAGTCAAACAGCTTTGCAAATTAATAATGGAACTTTTCACAGATTTTGCATTTCTCCAACATCACTGTTTAAATATACATAAAAAGAAGTTTAATGGTCATAATATGACAGCACCAGACATATTAGTCCAAAAACTTTCATTCTTTGAGAGAGGACGTTTCACAGAAGTCTGAACCCTACAAATTTTCCCTTGCATGACACACCTTAAGTGTAAAGGATTACTATGGTATAAATTTTAATGTAACTGCCATGTGAAACTTACCTTTCATTAACAACTACCAGTTTGTTGTGACGAAGTCTCTGTCACAGAACTCTTCTAGTTTCTTAATATCAAGCTTGATAATTTGTACTAGTAACAAACATTTCATGGGACAAACCTTTGAAAGGAACTACAGGACTCCACAAATGACCTTTCAGCAATTAACCACAGGGCTTACTACTGTTCAATAGTAATAAAATTTTAACTTTTTTGTGGTATTCCTTCACATTCATAAAACTTGCAATATCACTTACTTTCATGACTTTTGTTCCAAATGTCACTTGAAAGGTTGTACAATGAAAACAAGAAAGCTAACAGCGTTTTATACTTCACTCCAATTGACTTACAGAAAGGTGTGCAACAGTTTATATCTGTGATGTTTTGGGACCAACAAGTTACTACAATGTTTAAATAATAAATCAAGATTTTCAACCAATAGCTATCAATTCACTTAAACCAAACACAACTGCAAATTGGAATGCTTGGATCTGAATGGATAGCAAATGTAATTTCCAGTTATGCATTCACAAAATCGATCGAATTCAGCACTTAAGAGACTTGCTACAACTCAATTTAACTGTCAAAAAGCAAACATAGAGTTTAATAAAATCACTATCAAATGGTGGACATGGAGAATTATACTGAGGTGACTGTAAATGACAGAATAAATTGCTTGTCTTTATAAATAATCAACAACAAATTAATACTATTTCATACAAAGGTGATGCCAAGGCTGACAAGAAACAAACAACAATCATCAAAACTTTATATACATGTATAATGCAAGTACATCCAGGTATATTTAACATAAGTATAATTTTCAGCGGGGAATATACAAATTTGGTGTTATATTAACCACGCTACCCAGTTAATAACATTTTTGGAGGTGTGGCTGCTAAGCTAAGCAAGAACTTACCGTGCCTTTTTATTTAACCAATCAACAGCAGTTTTCTATGGTCTATACTCTTATAGACCATAAAATGACGTCATAAAATGTTCAAAACTCAAGAGCCGCAGGCTCGTGGTTTCACTGCCAAGTGGTCTATAAGAGCATAGACCATAGAAAACTGCTGTCGATTTGTTTTTTACAATACCAAGGAAAATACACCTGGAATTGCTTTACATCTGGCGTCATTTTTATTGTCTGTACTCTTATAGACAACAGCTACAAGCCAATCAGCGCGTGGGAATTTGCACAGTTATTGTAAAATGTGTTTTAGCACATTGTTTTGCACTTTTCTGATATTCACTACTGAAAATTATGCTAAAGCAGTTATTCACCTACGAAGATCTAGTCACAGTGGTCCACCGAAACAATGTGATAACTTTCAAAGAAAGAGACTATTTCTGCATGGATCGAAAATCAAACCTTAACAGTACTTTATAAAGGCAATACAGTACAATGTAGCATGAAATGAGGTCAAGAGAGAATCCTTGTGATATACATGTAAAGGTGAGTGGATTTTCTACTCCTTTACATGTAAACTCATTCATCACAAATCATCTGTGTCATGCCAAGCAAGACACTGAGCCTGATCCAGCTAACTATGAATCCACGTTCAATACAAAGGAAATGGTTTGAAAAGAGTTATCAATCATTATCAATATTATTATTATTATTATTATTATTATCATTATCATTATTATTTTTATTATTATTATTGAAAAGTCTTTAAAACGTCTGCTCTTAAAATTGAAATTACCTTTTACCCTATTTAATGTGATAAATTAAGCACATTTTCAATAATTGTACTGCAATAATTGCTTCTCATTTTATTAGCCTTGGAGAATTAAAACTAGCCCATGTGCTAGGTTCTAAGTAAAATGGTCTAAATTTTAAAACTTAATTATCCATGATACTTTCAATTTCAGTGTTGCATAATTTTCATTAAACAGTCTCATTATTACATTTATTGTCTCATAATGTATATCTCATATAAAAGACAGTCTACATGATACATATATATATTATGGTCAAATAACAGTAAACTCCTGTGAAATGTAATAATATGTAAAACTCTTCTTGTCTGACTGAATGATTAAAATTCCTTTTATCAAATAAATCATAATAAATTAATGCACTTTTTATTAACCTATAGGGGAAAAAGCAACTTGTCAAAATACGTACAGAAATGGATTGCTTTAACTATTGTTATAAAGGCTAGAAACAAATTATTTATTTTCAGCTGCTATCTTTTATTAGTAGTTTTACACAATTTTTGGACAAGTAATCGCTATAAAAAAATCATGTTTTAAATTCCACGATAAACCAATTTAAGCAGTTAAACTGCATAAAATTGCGAGAAGAGCAATTAGTTATTATAATACAACAAATTTACAACTACATGTATTTACAAAGCCACCTGGTGGTTGACAGGAATTGCTTTTGATCCAAACAAAGAAAAGCACATGAGTACTGAAAACTTCCCTGAAACGCTGTATAACAATTTATATATATATTAACACCTAAATCTAAAAATCACAAAGGCAACTTCTAAATGTAAAAGATGTCATTTGCACAAACCATGTTTGTTGTTGTAGTCTCTCTACCACGTTGATCAAGAACGCAAATGTGTGACTTGCATTGCTGTACACTGTATAAGAGATACTACGCAAATGCATTTCCTCCTGCGATCAGTCACGTTGTATCATGCTGAAACATATCTATCTGGCATTTTTTGATAGACTGTTTACAAAGCTCAAGGAAATCTCCAACTTATTCAAGCTGTTATTCAAGCAAGAACCAATGGTAGCCTTGCTCAAGTGCAGAGCAGCCAAAATGGCAGCAAATTTGAAAGTGTTTTCAAAAATCATGTTCAGGTTGTTCATATTTATATTTTCTGGAACTTTTTCTCTGCATCGCTAAGTTACAGTGGTTTTACATTTGCAAATTTGCATAACGTGTCTTTTTAGAAAGAATCTATAGTTAACCCACTGAAGATCTATGGCAATTTAGTGGGGGGGGGGGGGCAATTTCATATTTGTGGAAAACAAGAGAGGATGATAAGGATAGTTGAAAAGGACAAATGTGGATACTTTTGGAACAGCACATCACCACATTCCTCAATACAAGCAAAAGCGTAAAACTGCATGTTGGCTAAGACACTGCTAAGTAAACTGTATGAATGAACACTTCAAGATTAAAGTTTATCACTGCCATTACCAAAAAAACTAGACTATGATTGAAGGATAAGCTAAAAGGTTCACATAATAGTTTGGTTCCATGTTTACCAACAGTTCGAAAAATAAAGCAGTGACATCTTCAATTAATTTTTGCCATTACTGCCGTCTTACTCAATGCCTGAGGCTGACAGGACAGTCAACACAATTCCAAGGCAGCACGTTTAGATGAAATCATGAAAACAGTCTGTCAAAACCAAAACATTTCACACTTAATATCCACAGACCCCACCATCGCATTGACCAAGATAGGCTTAAAAATTGAAACTTAGATGTTATTTTCCATGGAATGCTTAAGTCAAGTGAATAAGAGAAATCTGTGAACATACAAATCCTTTTAAATACTGTGACAATTTGAAGCACCTTTATAACACCACCCACGTTTTCTCAACGAGACTATTAAAATGCTCCGGTTCTTAAGATTGTTATACAGTAAGATGTCAAAAGGTGGCCTGCCTGACGTTGGCCCTTAAATTCCCCTTCCTTCTTCATCCATTTGTATGAAAAAGCAATTATTTACCCGGTTTGAAACACACTTCACATGTGAGTAAGTACCTTGGAAGAAATTAACATTTTGCTTGGTGGGTCTTCCTCTTTCTTCGCGAAATCTTTCCGAAATGAACTTTGATACAGCGAGAAATTGTGGCTACCTTCGTTTGATGCGGTTTTCCATCTTCTTGATTTTAGGCAAAGGAAATGGTATTCAATAAACGATAACAAAACTTATTGAGACAAAAACTAACGAATATCCCCTTTAATAGATCAAACAGGTTTCAAGCGCTGCTCTAAACACCGGGTTCAGACAGGAAATATATGTGCAGACGATCACGAGCCAGAAAGAGGAGAATATTCAAATGAATGAAAACAAAAACATGGCGGGCCGACATCGTGACGGCAATGATAAGTTTAGCAGTACAAAATACTAACTTCCTGGGTTATTTTGGTAGAATGTTTATTGGAAACTGAAACAGAGTAACGAGAAGGGGTAACTTGTCAAGTTTACTTCGTTTTTGTGATGAAAATGATAATTATTACGCACTGGAAGGCCGTGAACAATTCGACGCTCCAGGACGATTTTTGAGATCTTTAGCAAATTACGCAACAGATGAAGAAAAATGCTTTTCCCAATCGAAATATAAAGATCACACTTCATTCTTCATTGTTGGGTAATTTATAGAGACATGCATAAGCACACAAAAGCAATGAAAGTGACTGCACAGACCATAACGTCACGGTTTCGTTGCGACTATTTATGAGAACTCAAACCTAAAATTCGCACGGTCCGCGGCGTACGAAATTGGTTGTTGTCGAATAGCTTTTATGAAACCTCTTCGTACAACAACAAAAAGAGACAAAAGCTTTAGACAAATGCTATACTTTGAGTTTGAGCTTTATGCCAAGTTACGAGAGGATCAGTCGAGTTCGCTCTTCAATACCAAACGGATCGAAGCTTCTTCGAAAAAACAATTTTGCAGCTGACAACAGTGGAAGTTAACTCCCGCGCAAAGTGCAAGGGTAAATTAACAACGGATTTTAGGTGCTCCACAGGTATTCCCTTGCAATAAACCATAATCTTTCGTATTAGAAACGTATACAAAGTTATATTCTTTGCAAACGGGCACACGATGCGATTTCCACAGAGCCCCTGTCACTCGCTCTGCTCATTAACATTTCAGCAAAAATAAACCACAAGGGTGTTTTGACAGTATTCGGACCTTCGGAAGCACCTTGCGTTCGGACGAAGATCTTTCATCCCATTTAGCCGGTTTACGAACACTTTCACCCTTTGGTTCATCTTTACTGAGTTTCAGAGCGATCTGGAGCCCGAATAAATGGATCGACCGCCAAATTCAAAAAATCCTCAAGGCAAAGCATTCGACAAAAAATATTTCGTATCCTTCCATCTCAACACTCACCCATAGAATTCAATGATCATTCTTCAATCCTTTTGCCGTTGACGATTCCAAATAAATCCATTCCGGTTTGTTAAAACCACAAGCAAAGGGCACACCACCCTGTGATCTCCAGCAAATTTGTCTTTCAACCAAATTTCCTTCTGCCGAAAAAAACAAAAATCGCGCGCTGAATCAGCAATCACGCTGTCCCTGAATAAATCGAACCGCTCCCCAACAATTAGAACTTTTCCAGTCTTTCTCTCACATCAATTATTTAGCCCCTGATTCGTCCAAGTAAGGATTTTGAGAAAAGACCTCTTTGTGAAACCGAAGTTCCATACGGCGATCGATTGCTCCACGTTAAAAAATTCGAAATTCGAACGAAATATTGCCCGATAAACGGTTGAAAGGGTCGTCACAAAAACGATGACGCGACGCACTGTTGCTATGACGATGTCAATGTCAAAAAGCGAAAGTGGTAAGAATCTGAATTTTTATCAGAGATACTGCAAAAAAGAAATACATGCCGAAAAACGGTTAGTTCACTGACTTTTCTGGTCGAAAATTAAGCATTGTTGAAGTTTCTAGTAGGGAAAATAATACTCGACATTTGTTTAATGTTTTCACGTAGGAAGGGAGCCAAAATAGTTCAATAAAATAGGTACAAAGTATAAAAGAGAGACCTGAGGACACTGGAGAATAACTTTATGGGCTCTAATACGTGCTTGCCATATTAGCGCGATTGTGTGAGTCACTGCAATACTTAGAAGCAGCATTACGACATGATGTAATGTAATAATAGCTTCCTATAGATGAATATTTGGCAACTGTAGCAATTTTATAAAGCAATTTAATAGGAAAGGGGACTTGGCAAACAAAAATTTATTGCTAAGTTTTCAGTTCTGACTGAGCCCAGATGGAATGTCCAAACATCCTTTCACAGCACGACATCAGTGTTCAGAAGAAATTCTTGTTAAATGTGAGTTATGAACTCACTTGGTAATTGGTATTTAATACTGCCGTAATTTTACGTCCTCCTGTCGATTACGAAGGTTTATTCGAACTGTATTTAGACAACAATAGAAGGCGGACGTAGTTGCTTACTACCTGTACTCGTTAGGGTTAGGGGTATTCGCTGCCAACTATGCATAATAACTGGGACGGTCAACTAACGCTGGGCTGTAGATGATATGTAAAAGCCTTGTAACCGACCAACCAACATAAGTCACAAGTTACCGCTCGATGTGCCAAATTCAAGCAGGTTATGACTGAGTTTCTCACCCTCGTACAACACCAGCGTAGAGCGAAAATTAATTTCTTTATCCGCGTTTCACTTCTCGCCCACATAGCCATGTGTTTTCCTAATGCCGACCTAATTGAAAAGGGGCATATTTAATACTTGGGGCGTCGGTTAACAGTGAGAAATCAGAATTTCAGTTCTACCTTAGGTGTCATGATACGATGCGGAGAGGGGGATGTGTGGTTGCATATTTAGTCTCTTGGTGGTGAAGCACGAACGTAACATGCCGAAGATGGGTTTGAGTGGTTAACCGTTGCACGTGCCAAAAGTGCCTATTTGGTCCAGTGCCGGTTGCTAAGAGTCGATATCACAACAGTACAATGTGCGTTGGTGGTGTGTGTTTTCTGGGGGGTGAAAGCGAGGGAGGGCAGAAGAAGTGCAACAAGTTTAAGCTGAGAGTAGTGGGACGGATTCAAGATGACAAGAATCGATCGTCAGATTCAGTCAATGACATGTGTGAGCCGGTTAGAAGACAGAAAAGAACGAGAGGGCAAATACACGTGGCATGAGCCGTAAGAGGGCGGGAGTAGAGCCCAGCTCAATACGATTTCAATCGACGATAAAAAAAGTACTGAAGAGATGGGACGATGGAGTAGAGCCAGACTAAAAGACTTGCATGACTACAGCATAATGTTTAACAAACAGCCTAGGCGAAAATGACTTAGTCGTGGGGACTGAATCACACTCATCAGTTTGGTCTCATTCATTATGTCTCGCAGGTTCAAACAGTGACTATACCGAGGGGAACAGGCTAAATTAGAAGAGGCGTCTGAACTACAGTACCGCAGTTCAACTCAAGGGGAATTCAGGAATAAACACTGAGGTGGGTAAGTTGGCTGAAGAAACTGTGGTACTGGTATAGTAAGTAAACCAGCAATCCAAAAGCGATATCGTAGAGACATTCAAATAAGGCTGACCTTTGAAACGTCAGTCAACTTTGTTGCCACCAAGTTTCAATGCTTCGCTCTTCACCGACCTTATCCTGGCAACACAGATGATAACACTGAAATTTAAGCAAGAGGGACTCGATGGATTTATAAAGCGGGTAAAAAGGCTTACTGACGAAAATGCCGCACACCCGGCCATTCAGTTTTGTTTGCCAAAAGGAAAAAAAAACTCCCAATACCGCCGGTTGTTTTATTACTCACAGTGGTGGAACAGCTGGAGGTGACACTAAATCTCCTCGAATTTGATTTTAATCAAAAGACTGATATAAATGGAGCCAAGTCCTAATACTACTTTGTCACTGCGTATGATGTTACGCTTTCACCACACTCGATTCTTATCTGTCCTGTTTGTAAAGTATTGTGCGAAGAAGTTACACTTCTAAGCGAGTAAAAATTTTAAAATAAATGTCAAAAGACGCAAACAGGGTTGGGCACTCAACGACTTTTTCACCTGTACTTGACGAACAAATAATACTTAGGGTGACTGAAATATCTAGATAGGAAGTAGTAAAAGTCATTTATAACCTATAGCACCATAGAGCACATTGTTTTCAAACTAAAACACTGTAACAAAAGGGCCTCTCAAACTGGTGTCGTCGCGGGCTCATCGGCGACTGAAGTCTAGCAATAAAAGCATTAAGCCTGATTGAACGTTTATAACTACAATTACCTCAGCTCACAAGCTTATCATTGAGCCACTGGGAAATTCCCTGAATCGGTGACAGAACGTAACAAGAACGTTTCTAAGTTCCAATTGTAGCAGACTATCTTGGTATTTGCCGTGTGCACCCATGCCATTATCCCGCGAGTTTTAGCTGACGTATGTCTATCAAACAGCATGAAGTTTACGGCCGGCACGTGTTCTATAATAATAAGTTGTGAAAAACGTTGAACAAGATAACACCAGTTAAGCGATTTAAGGCGGGGTAGTGTCTAACAAACTCTGACGGCTAATTCCAAAAGCTTCTCCCTGTCCGACTTTCGGCGACAACATATCATTTAATTTGTCTTTACTGGTACTGAAAGAAACTTCTCCTTTGGAAATAATGCATGTTAAGGAAGAGATAAAGGATTTGTCTTCATCAGGTAATGCCGGAGTCCATCTCTTAGATGTTCAATTACACTGTTCACTATAGTCCTCGTGTACACGTGCAGCCATTCTGCCTTTCAATGAACGACTCCACCTTAGCACGTAGATCCTGAGTTGCTCGAAGCCCTCTTTGCACCGTTGAAAAAGACTGAAAAGGTGGTGGTGGATTGGACATGTGCTACGAATAGAGATCCCAGGTACCGCCTTTCTCTGGGCTCCAGATGGAAAGAGAAGGACCTTTGAGTTGACTACTCAGAAGGAAATATGCCGCCGCACAGAGGAAAATGGACTGTTGCACAGGGGAGATAGCCATTAAGGAACTAATCTCAGGAAGAAAGAGAAAGAGAACAGACTTCAGGATCTGGGTTTAAACGGAGGGATCCAATGTCAAACAGGACAGACATCGAGAGGGCTCTCCTTCATCGCGCAATTCCCACACCAGGGCGGATCGGAACTAATGGCGGATGTTTATCTTGGCACATACCGTCGTACAAGTCCTGCATCTGAACAGTTCGGCCGACTACTGTGCTCAATAATAGTAATATTATTATTATTGCTCAATAATAATAATTATAATGTTATTATTATTATTATTATCATTGCCACTATTATTAGTATTCTTGTCATTTGTTCTTCAAATAACATAGTCGATAACGGAGTTATTAGTTCCCATCAACCTTCTATATCGTCTTGTTTTGTTTTGTCAATCCATATTTTTCAGTCCATTAGAAGACAAACTGTTTGGTGCGTGACCGATAAATTATATGCCCTGCAGCTAAGATTAATTTGTTTGTATGATAATATTGTTTTTGTTCCCCGCCTGTTCAGTCTACACACTATTCTCAGGGTGGTTTACAAGTCGCGGCCACCATGTCATTGCTATCTTCCTGGTGGGAAATGTGAATTGACAGTTCCATGATCACGACATCATTAAGAAAATTAACTTGAAACCTGATTATTTCCACTACCTCGCATCAGCAACGAGAAACTCGTTCCTCATCATCGAATTCGAGTAATCCCTTATTTTTCTTAGATAGTTAAGAAGGGCAAACACGAAGCGAGCGCGCGTGAAGATTAGATCTTCTCCTGGGGGCATGCAATGCTCACGCATGCTGGCCTGTTTACAGGATATCGAGTAGCAAAATGATCCATTCCGGGCAAGAATAAATCCACGCATTCGGCGTTTTGGGTCCCACCGTTTACGATGAGGACAATTGGCGGCGTCTTCCGCGGTGTTCATTCAAACGTCTTTACTAATGTCTACGAAAAATACGCCATTCCGCGGGCTCTTTTATCAATCCACATGGCCCCGTGAGACACGTCATTATTATGACTTCACCTATATTAACATTTATGAAGATATCATCGGACATGGAAATCAGCCTTTTGTCTTTGTCTGATTCCGTCTATTTCGCCGTTAACTGGTTTCCACGGGTACCGAAAGTAAAGCAAATCACCACCATGAGAGTTAGGACATGACTTGGCCACTGGTGCCATATTCGCTCCTGCTCCCGTTGAAGCTAGTACCTGGATGTGAATAAGAAATAAAGCATAAAAAGTCATTAAGCAGGACTTTCCTGAGATTTTTTCACCCATCAGTCTTATGGTGCAAGGAGGATATACTTAGCTATTTTGAGTCCGGCTGTATGCCGTAGTGCTGCAGGACTCCGTTGTCCTTCGATTCAAATGAAAACCACCAAGCGGTTTTCAAATGACTGTCGAAAACAATTACGCGATTGCGATTGCTACGCTTTGTGATTGGCTTAAAAATCTGGTGCCAGTTTAGGCCGGTTTTCAATTGAGTGTCGTAAAACCAGTACCAAAGTAAATACTCCGACCAATCACAGCACGTGTATGCAGCGCAGTGAGCCAATCAAAATTCTTAGTAATTCCATGTACATTGCTCAAACCGCGGGAAAAATCGCGCGTGCAAGTCGCGATTGGTTTTGGTTTTGCTTTTCATTGGTTGAAAAACTGGCGCGAGATGTTTAAGCCAACCACAAAGGGTAGCAATCGTAATCGCGTAATTACTTTCGACAGTCATTTGAAAACCGCTCTATCAACCAATGAGAAGGAAAACCAAAACCAATCGCGCCTTGTACGCGCGATTTTTCCCGGGCTTTGAGCAAGTGACATGGAATCGCTACGAATTTTGATTAGTTGATTGCGCTGTTTGCACCTGCTGTGATTGTTCGGAGTATTAAATTACGTTGGTATTGGGTTTACGACACTCAATTGAAAACCGCTCTAGTTGTAGGAGATGATTCTACGCTATCCAAGGTTATTTGAATGACCGGCAATGATACATGACCATACGTCCTTTATGGAAAAGAAAAGTAATGTATGCGTCAGTCAATAGAAACCACGGCCCCGAAACCCGGGACAGCGGGGAATTTAACATCAGCCAGGTGTTCAAACAGCTATAAATTCCCCTGCCCCGAGGTCAAATAAAGCTCCGCACGGCGCCGGGGCATCAGTACTTTAGATTCAAATAAAACACAACTCAGTTCGGATTTGTTGGTAAGAATTAACATTGTGACGGAGTCCAAGGTAACGTGTAGAGTGGTCTCGGTAAGATACTTGATTTAAATTTTTTTTTTCGAGTAGGCCCGCTTCATTACTGATACTGAATTCATCATAATAGAGCAGTTTTCAATTGACTGTCGTAAAACCAATACCAAAGTAATTACTCCCACCAATCACAGCAGGTGCAAACAGCGCAATGAGCCAATCAAAATTCGTAGCAATTCCATGTAACTTCCTCAAAGCGCGGGAAAAATCGCGCGTGCAAGTCGCGATTAGTTTTGGTTTTCCTTCTCATTGGTTGATAAACTGGCGCGAGATTTTTAAGCCAATCAGAAAGCGTAGCAATCGCAATCGCATAATTACTTTCGACAGTCATTTGAAAACCGCTCTAGAGCGGTTTTCAAATTACTGTCGAAAGTAATGACGCGATTTTGATTGCTACGGTTTGTGATTGGCTTAAAAATCTCATGAAGAGTGAATTTTTATGTATATAAAAAATGGCCTGTCCTACGTGACTAAATCACAATCGTACCCGCACCTCAAACATCTCGGAAAATAACGTTGATTTAATTATCTTCTATTTAAATAAAACTAAAAGCCACATACCAAGCAATTTGTGACTGTCATTTCAAATCATGGAAGGTTCATAAGTAATGTGGGATGTGTTAAACAACTAATTGGTGTACATTATACTGCTAAGTGCACTGGACGTTTTCTGGGTAACTGGTTATACTGTTTTATAGGTACTGTGTAGCTTTTAGACTTACAAACAAGTTCAGTTCCTTCATGTTAAATTCACCCAGTTGTCCGGGTTTCCGTTGACACAAGCTGTTACATCACCACCTAATGTGCACAACCAAACAGACATTATGAATAACCTAACATGCTAATATATAAGAACAATGAAAATGATAATGATAACTATGATAATAATGACGATGATGATGATGATGATGAGTGGAATTGGCAATGGAAGTAGCACCTCCACAGAGTGGCTATTTGTCCACTTATTCCAGATTTAACTGGAATTTGGAAATATTGGTTTTTAAGGAGAGGGGAAAACCATACCTAGAGCAAAACCTCTCAGAAAAGAGTAGGACCAACAACAAACTCAGCCCACACACAGGGTGTATAACACCAAGAGACCGGAAATTCAACTCAGCCCACATTGGTAGGAAATTTAAGGTCCTGGAAATGCAATTTCCTGCTTTTTCCACGGGACTTATTTTCAATAAGTAAATACAAAGGAAAATACAGCAGTTAGTTGTTTATTTCACCCACCTCTAGTGTTTTTTGTAAGCTACAGTGTTACAAAGAAATAAAACTGTGATACGACCAAGGGGTTTACAGGCAAAGGGCAAGAAGATGTCTACCCTTCAGAGGGGCAAACTTTGTCATAACACCATCAATACCAACATCCTAAAGGAAATACTAACAGCAAAGACCAGTATAACACGGAAAATTTACCATTCGGCCTGATTTAATGATAAAAATGCTTTCAGGGAATTAAAAAAATGTTTTTTCTACATTTTAGCTGAACACACATGCATATGTGCATATGTGATAGCCACGCCCCTGAGAAGACTAGCAAACAATAGAGACAACCCTAGTGAATTATTCCTTTTTTCCTTTCAAAGGTTGAAATTTATTTTCCTCTCTTCCAAGTAAATCTGAAATAAGCCAGTGCATTTCAAACACTTTAAACGTCATATGTGTTGTTTAGAGTGAGTTTCCTTTAAAAATTATAATCACATTCACAGTATACATGGAGGTGGTTTTCATGTCATCGCCACCATGTGGACAAAAACAATAGATCCCTCATTAGCTTTCTTTGTTCGGTCACCAGTAGTTGTACATTTGACCATTGTAATCCCTGCCCCGAGAGACTGGTTGCAAACCACCTATATATAACATAATTAACATCATCAACAATACCATTATATCTTGTAAATGGTTTGAGCCCAGTAGTCATTTATGAAAAAGACTGCACTTCCGCTTTTCATCAGGCTATTGTTTTTTTTCAATCAACTGATCGATCATCCATAGCAACATTTTTAGAGATCAATGCATTTTCTTTCCGTTCGCATTCGACTCATCTACCAGCGATCTCCCTTGGAGGACACTGGGATAACGGAACGAACCACCAATTCGATCCCAAAGTGTGAAATATTGTCCATAATTGTAATTGTAAAGTAAATGATGATCCGTGTGATGAGCTGATCCGTTGATAAAAGGCTTCAACAGTTTAGGCACTCTATAGTCGCCATCATGAATTGATACTGTCCACAAATTGACGAGGACGAACAACGCCAGATAAACGACTTTGTTGAGCGGAAAAACGAATGGGTAGAGATGATATGGAAGGCTCTGCAGGAACCCGTCGATAGGGTGGAAGGCGTGACTTGCAAAAGGCGTGGGAACTTTCCAACGATGGTGAACTTTGTGCAGGTACTTGTACACGGAGCGATGATGCAGTCCACGGTGGATCCAGTAGATAAGAGCGTCAGTGAATAAAAGAAACCGAACTGTGCTCATCATCACGTCCAAAACGACCTCTTGCCATGAGAACTTCGAGAGATCGAAGACGTACAGATGGCTGTAACCACGAACTTCGGCAAGAAACAGCAAAGCAGTTGGCAAGCTCATGAATGGAACAGACTGCAAGGTTAACGTGATTTCTTTTCGGATCTGGTCTTCGAGAATAAGCGGATGTTTCAACAGCGATCGATCGAACACGAAGAAGAAGCTGAAGCACGCGAATGAAAAGTACATGATAAGGCCACCCACGTTAGTAATCATAAGCAGTGAGAGAAATTGCCTCAAGCAGTCATCGGTGGGCCATGATGCTGGATAGACATATGGCGTGAATAAATACGGATCCAAAACGTCCACAATTAGGTCCATCTTGCCACAGTCAGTAAAAATATAACTAATCAAAATAATCAACTGTCGAGCTCTCTCAAAGTAGACACGTGCCAGCTGACTTGACAGTTATCGTACCGATATATCACAGGCAACCCAGACTCACAATATAAACTCTCTACGTATCGATTTATGGGGTTTACGTGGGAAGAGAAAATAACGCAAAAATCACCTAATTTTAGCTAATAGCGAAGAAAATAATTAAAATAAACTTACTCTTGCTGTATCTCGTGTCTTTTGGAGGCCGTCTGAGCTGGTTGTGAGATTGCCCCTGACCTTCATTAAATTTTTTCTCCCTCACTGCCCATTGCTGATAGGCATTGCTGCCCATTTCTTGTTTTCCTCTGTGTTAAGTGGGAGAGACATTGCTACATGTTTGTAACAGAATACCTCTGAGTATCTCAAGGTGCATTTCCACTGTCAAACTCCCACTCGCAACTACTCAAGCATAACAAACTCAAAGCAACTGACGAGTATCCACAACTGGTCTTGTTAAAACAAAAACAGTTATCAGAACTCAATGGCCGACATTGATGATAGCAAAATTATTGCCATGCTCAGTCTTGTGCAAATATACCCAAATGCCCCAATGGCTGCTTATCAGAGGGGCTAGCCTCTGGAACACCACCTTGTCAGAGCAAATATTTCTTCACTTTGATTTAATAACCAGGAGTTATATATGGTAAGTGTCAAGTAACAGCATTTCACAACTGCGAGAACAAATAACTATGAAAATTATCAAAGTGTGTAATGGGCCTGAAATTTTGAATCACTGCTCCACCACTTTGTTTGACGAATTTCCAAGAATTTGACCGTACCATGGGAAAGTGGTTCATTGGAATTCTTGGTATTCGTCTATGAAAGTGGGTGGGGTAGTGGTAGCAAATTTTGGGGCCATTCCACACTTCAGTGATTTTTGTAGTTATTTACTGTAACAGAGAAGTTGAACCAAGTATTTGTCACAGTTTGATAACTACTCTGGGTAACAAATGAAAGAAAACAAATTGAAGCAGCGGGTTTGCTTTTAGGCTCTCAAGAAACGGGTTCAGGGTTTTAAGTTGCTACAGAAAATGCTTCAGCAGTATTAAGTGACAGGGCTGTTGTTTTACAATATTTCTGAACTAAAAATAGGGAGAAACTTTCTTCATGTGAAAAGGCAATTCTGGACTTTAACAAGGTTTATGGCTGGTCTGAGAGATGTTCACCATTCTCCGAAACTTTCATAAGCAACAATTCCCATAGTCTTGTTTTCATTCAGTAGTGCTTCAAGTAGTAGACAACAGTCCCTTCAAAAAGTGTTTTAAAATTCTCTTTACAACCAAAGGCAAAAATGTCTTAAGCAAGCTGTCTCAAGGCTGTGAGACGCAGAAGGAAGGGAAGTCCCTCTTTCTTTTCCCTTGCTTGGTGCAGACAGCATTTTTGTTATCTGTATCCGAGACGTTTCTTTTCCTTTTGCTTCTTCTTGGCCACCTCTATATTTCGGTCTCTCCAAGTGCTTTTTCTTAGTTTGATCGGTCGATTACCAACATATTTACCTAAAAAGATGGAAAAAATTATTGATCCTCCAAATAATTCAGTTATGTATTGCTGCAGTAGGTTCATGGATTTTGGACAGCATTAAGGGTGAATTTTCACGACAAGTAACTGAGGTGTTGCCAAGGAAGCAAAACGCTTGGGTGGTATTGTATTTATTCTCCTGTTATCAATACTACCCTAAAGGAGCCCCAATGTTACAGTCACACACATTCTCCTCATTGTCCTATCTATTTTCTTATGGCACTGGTTGGGAGAACCTGGATACACATCAGATTATAATCACTGGTGATCATGGCCTCTATTCTCGACTAGTACGTATGACAACGCAAGGAGAAATTTGATGCTGGGCACTATCAGAGCTTAAAATGGATAAATCCATTTTAGTGTGTTAGTCCACCTACTGCATCCTTCCACTTTCTGAGGTCTCAGCCAGGGAGGTCAGGTGGTTAATAATTAAAGAGGTAATATCGCACTGTGTTTGCTAGAAAATTGAACATCCAAAGGCCACTTGCTTGATAGCAGTGGCAAAATAAGGGTCAAAATTCCTTAAGAGGCTATTGTAATGCAAAGAAACTGTTTATAGAATGTTGTTTTCAGCCCAAATGATCAAGATATAGATGGGTTTAATGGCCTCCTCTTGTAACATGCTAAAATCAGTTGTAACATATTTTGGCTCATCCTTTTGTTCTATATTCACTTCATTTCTTGAAACTAGTGATTTAGACATGAGTGGAATATTAACAAAGTGTTTAAAAAGTTTACGTTTAGTGAATTTTGACCAAAAATCGTCCCCCATGACACTGTCCCTTTAAATGGACATGAAATATGTTGACTCACCATTCATTTCCCTCATGGCTTTCGCAAAATCATTGGGATCTTTGAAACTAAGAAAACCATAACCTTTGCTTTTGTTTGTCTTCTTGTCCCGCACAACTTTAGCTCTCAGGAGAGATGGGTACTTTGAGAATGTTCTCGTGAGAATTTCGTCAGTAACTTCATTGCCTAGATCACCACAAAACACTCTGAAGTCATCTGAAATATAAAGATGTTGCATGTAAACCTTACACAAAGCGCAACTTATTAACGATGGTGATGGTGTAGTGCTAGTTTGCTTGACAAAGGGTGAAGGGACAACTGAAACGGAAATCAAGCAGAAATCAAACCTAGAACCTCCACAACATTAGTCGGATGCTCTAACCACTGAGCTACAAAAATTCCTGATGAGCTAGGTCATTTGTCTAGGTTATTATACAAAGTGTCCCAAATGGTCTATGGGCTCGAAAGTGGTTTTGCAAACAGAGCTTGAAATATTTTCCTCTTTCTTGTCAATTCAATCAGAATGGAATTATGTGGCACCCCTAGAGTAAAAAATAAATTTTACGCTAGGCCAAGTTACAAAGTTCTCTCACATAAACATACTCTCTTATGTTTTTCAAATTCCATCACTTTCATGACCTTTTCCAGTTTTCTACAATATAAAATTTAACTGTCGCTTTCAAAATTGTCAAAACTATCCTTTTTTAGGGTATTACTATTTTCTGACATAACCCCCCTTTGTCCTTGCCTCAACATATGCAATAAGTTATGGTGTATACACCATCTATAAGTTTTCATGACTGACAATCCCCCAGGCATTGATGTCCTGATCACGTTTTAGCAATAGCCAGAAGATCTACTTACCTTGTTCCCATTCAGCTAGCGAGTTATCTTCCCACAAAGTGTCCCCTGCAATTCTTATAAACTTTTTCTCTTTCTTCTTTTTCTCTTTTACCTCTGCAGCTCCCCCTTGTGTGTATGTTGATTCCCATTCTCTCTGCTCTTCAGCTGTCATGGCTGGCATTGAAGCTGAAACAGTCCCAGTCACAGTCATCCCAGGTAATCCCACAGGCATTGGCAAAGGAACCATAGGCATACCTCCAGGTCCCATAACAGGGGCCACTGGAAGTGCTTGGTTGGGCACCATCTGGGGTACCATGGGAGGGACTCCAGGTGGAAGGTTCATATTTGATGGTATCGGAGGTGGAGGCAACTGATTTGGAGGTACATGCATAGGATGCTGCATGTGGACCTGCATGGGTGGAGGTACTTGATTCAAACGACCTTGAGCAAGTGGAGGTGGTAGATTTTTAGATACACGGTTTGAGGATTGCAGCAAAGGTCTTGGTGTGAAATGATTGCCAAGCTGTTCCTGAGCTGTAGGTTTTGGTGCATTTTCAATTGCTTTAGAAGCCATATGAAAAGTATTTGTTGCTATAACTGGTCGTGCAATGGGGTGTTCTGCTATTTCTTGTTCGAATCTGAAAAAACATTTAAACCCAATGTTGTTCTTATTAAAAACTGACCAATAAAACTGCAATCTAGAATTATTGTAAACAAACAACGGATTTCAAAAAATACTTATTGGCTCATGGAAGCTTCTAAGACTTTTGGTAAGCAGTATCAGGACTTTTCATGCTACATAGCATTGCTCTTATTTTTACAGGATATTTTCTCCAAACCACAGGTAGCCCAAGCACTGTGTTCGGCTCGGTGTTGTGTTTTGAATTTGAAGAGCTTGTATGGTACAAATCAGAACAATAAATAAAAAAAATTAACAGACAATTTTATTATTAAGCCTTCGTATTTGTCCCATACAAGCTCTCTAAATTCAAAACACAACACCCAGCCGAACAGAGCTTGGCCGACCTGTGTTAAAACTTTATGGCTCAGGCGACTAAGCTATTTAACTGAACTTCCATTACCGTGACATTTCGGCTTCTAGCTCATTCCGCCGGCTTTGTTCCTCGGTTTCCGCCATTTTAAAACTCTCAGATCGTTTCTGTTCTGATTCGCCAAAAACAAAAACAACACGAATGATATCTCTCGTTCTCCTTGTTCTTGTCGGTCTCACAAGTTAGGCTTTGTAACCAGGCATTGTGAGCGAGATTCCCAGGCTTCGCTCAACTTTCCGGTCGGAGAGAGGTTGGAGCTAAAAGAAAACTGGTTATAAACTGGTTTTGAGATGACCGCAGTCCCTCCTTCATTACCAATGTAATTCCTCGCAAAACTCTCTTCACGCTCGTTCCTTTTGGAAGAGGGTTAGTTAGAATAATTAATGTGGGAAGCTGTACGGAGATGTTTCCGAAGATCTAATAATCGAAAAAATAAGTGACCTGAATTCCCAGGATACCGTTGACGTCACCTACTGATGTTAATGTACCAGCCAGGGCCGAGTTGTTCAAAGCAGGGTTAGCGCTAACTCGGGCTAGCGCTAACTCGGGGTATAGCCAATGGTGTGTTCGTTATTGCTTTGACCAAAACAAAAGGAACGAGAAACATTTGGTTGGTGGTGTTTCTACCAAATGGCAGGTCTGGTCCCTTATATTTTTCTCTTGAACGCGTGCTTCTTCACTTAAAACGTAAGAGCGCCCGTCCTTTACTCCATCAAACATTCCAATTCTTCGTCTCCCAGCGGAGTCCCAGGAGGCGTCATATCTACTATTCTACTTTAAATAACTTCGACCAGTGGGTCCCTATGCCAAGCTGTGATCAAACCAGGCTTTGATGATACTTGCAATCGAACGGTCTTCCCCAACGCGCCGCAGTATGTCTTCATTACTGATCTTATTTGACCGGGTGATGTTCATCAACTGCCTTCACAGCCACAAAATGATCTCGCAGCTCTCCAATGGACGCGTATCCTCATTGTGCATCGACAACAATTCAGCTTCCTACGGTAGAGTGCTCCAAATCATTGTTTTGAAAATTCGTTTCTTCAGACTTGCGCTGAAGGTCTTGGTCATAAATTCTTTCCTTTTGGAAAAGGCATCCTTCGGTCGCATTATCCTTCATTGAATATCTCTCTTGCAGTATCCATCTTGAGACAACGTGCTACCGAGGTAGTTAAACTGTATCACCTGGCTTAACTTCTGTCCCTCTCGCAAGATCTTAAACTTTTCACGCGGCCTCGACTTTCGTTTTCTTTGAATTTATTTTCACACATACCGTTCTCATCATGCAATGTAGTCCCTCAGGAGAACTGGATATGGGTGTGATAACACCCAGGCAAAATTCTTACTTCTTTCTAATTCTTACTAATTCTTTCTCACCAAGCGTTCAATCCTTGCTTCTGTTTCTTAGATAATTGATACATTTCGACGGAGAATTATTGCTGTTGTTCAAGGCAAATGGACTCTCGGTAATTTTTTTAAGATACAACATTTCTCGGCATGATAGTGGCAGTGCATGTGCTTCTGTGTTATTTGAGGTCCTTAAATATTGGCTGTATGTTACGGCTGCAATGAAAAACTTCGAATTGGGGGTAAACCTTATGCAACAGTCACGACATTTAGTGTGTGTAAGGCAGGAAATTCCATCCTAAATGAAGGAGCTCAACCACAGACAAAATTGCCCCATCTTTGATCAAATAAACCATTCCACGAGTGATTGACAATCGAACTCTGACACCGTAAAGAGGTTCATGTCGGGTTGGTAGGCCTGGTAGCCAGAAATGGTATAATAAGGCTGTGAACCCGTAATGTAGTGAGGCTGTAGGGCAATAAGCTAGAACGCCTGTGAGCTTGTATGTCAGTAAAGTAATTACTGTGTAATGTTAGAGCCGTAAGGCGGTAAGCCGGCTGTAATCCAGTAACATTATCAACCTGAAGTTTCGTTTTTCAATGTGCAACTGCGTCTTAAAGGTGGCTGAGCGATAGTTTTGAAAAGCACAAAATTCCATTTAAGGACTGAACCCCACAAAACAGCCGTTCGAGAGACACCAACTTGCTTTATTGCACTGAATTCTTTTGTCACGTTCATTAAGTACATCGGCAGACATCGATATCAGAATTTAAAACTAAAGCACGCGATGCATGTATTAATTAATTTTGCATTATTTTTAACCGATTTCAGGCCAAATGGTTGATAGGAGAGTACTGCCTTTTAAAAAATCCGCCGACGTTGCATCAACGAGGTGTATCCAGCATCTCTAAGGTGAGCTTATAATTCTCATTATACAGCTATTAGTAGCATACAACTACAACTTGAGTAACATATTTACTCAAACAATTCAGTTCAATTCAATGTTTAGTTGCACACTTCTTACGTTATCGTTTAACTACAGAATTACGCAGGTATACAGGACCGTAGCAAGGGAGGCGTGCTCGCCCCTCCCAACCCCAGCTTTTTTTTGCCTCCGAAAAGTAAAAACATACAAGCAGAGGTTTCAAAGAATATAAATGACCGCGAACTTACTTTGATGACTCTGACAGGTGAAAGATCTGCTGGTTCTAAGATACAGAGAACATTCCGAGGGGTTTTCTGGACCCAAAACCCTCCGCTACTTTTGAAATACAACAAGCTGCTTAAGCATCTTCGTGCGCCCCTCCCCCTCCCGTAGCTTCTCGAGGCTCGCTTCGGCCCTATTTATATATTACAACGATAAATAATACAAGAAAAACAATTTTTTGTGGCTACTTGCTAATGTAAGAAGCGATAGCCACTATGGCCCCGTCCACACTAATGCATTTTCGTTTGAAAACGCATACATTTCGATGCGTTTAGGCCTTCCGTCCACACTAAAACGCTGAGCGCTTTTTTCGAAAACGGATCGATTAGAAAACGCTCTCGAAAGTGGATCCAAATGGAAAGACATACATATCCGGTTTTAGGCCTGATCCATCCACACTAATACATTTTCAAAAGTATCCGTTTTCATGCTGGCGAAGGCGAAGCAGAATATTTTCATCCACACTTGCGTTTTAGTATCGTTTTCTCTTATTT
Source organism: Astreopora myriophthalma (assembly GCA_014634185.1). Classification (NCBI taxonomy): domain Eukaryota; kingdom Metazoa; phylum Cnidaria; class Anthozoa; order Scleractinia; family Acroporidae; genus Astreopora; species Astreopora myriophthalma. The sequence continues at coordinate 3,135,421 of BLFK01000134.1, read as the reverse complement.
CTGGGAACTGGATCGCGCATGTGTTAAAAAGTTGAGTTGAACAGTCTCCCACGCTTTTTACGTCACCGTTTTCAAAAGTCTCCGTTTTCACCCGACCACACTAATGCGTTTTAAAAGTTTCCCTCGCATTCTACGTCATCGTTTTCACAAGTTTCCGTTTTACCCGACCACAAACCTCAAATAGCTCCACTTTGGAAACCGTTTTTATAAAAGCCTCCGTTTTCATTGGCGTTTTCGAGCGTTGTAGTGTGGTTGAAAGGCCAAAACGCATCAAAATGTATGAGTTTTCAAATGAAAACGTATCAGTGTGGATGAGGCCTTAGTGTAGACAGTCACAAACGCATCGAAATGAAAAACGCCTATGTAAGTAGTACAAAGTTCTTGTGACAACTTAGTTACATATTCGAGGTGACTTGTATGCTTGACTTCGTGGCCGGGTGGTTTAAGGCGTGCACCCTCTACCCAGTGGAATCGAGATGTCGAGAGTTCAGGGCAACAGGAGCGCTGATTATTCAATAATTCCTGCGCCGAATTTTCGGTTTGTAAACTCTTTCTTTCTCTTTTTTTTAACGCATACACGAAATCAGAGGACAAGACTACAGTAGACACGAAGCATAACACACGAACATATTGCTTGCAAAAAAGTATGTAAGAACTACCAGAGGATAGTGTGAAGTCTTCCATGATGAAAGACGGCTATTTTCGTAGGCTATCGAATTCTCAATGGTTATTAACATAGAGGGATGACTTACGATGACTCTCTGCGATTCTCATTTATCTTTCTTGGTATCAGGGCAACAGAAAATTGTTATATATCAGTTTACCGAACGTGCGAATGAGACCACCATTGAAGTCAGCCTTGACAGGTGCCTCCTCAAATATCAAATCTCAAATCGGACGTTCATTCAATGACATTTTTTCTTTATTCAATGTTTCTGTTTTCCTCAATTTCATTTCAATATTTCTTGTTTACTAGTAGTATTTCTACTGTATTCAGTTTACAGCAGTAGCCACATGCAGTCATAGACTGCCTATTTTTTTTTCCAAAGTAGAATATGCTTTCCAGTTGGCCATTGCAACTAGTCTACTGCACCATTAAACAACAACGGGGCAACGGGGAATACTTTATTTTTGAACAGGATCAGACCCGGTTGTCTACCTATTTGCTTACGGTAACAATTGTCTTTTAAGCTGCAATGCTAAGTTCGATCCATTCGCCGTGTCCGAAACTACTCTCAAATGGTGTCCTTGTAAAACGCAGACTTCAGGCCGTATGAAAGAAATGACCACCGCATATTTTAAAGCTCAAATTTTGATTTAAATTTTATAAAACTGTAGGACTTCAACGGGACTTGAACTTGTGGCCACGAGTATATAGACACCCCTTTGTTCAATATTTTTTCAAAGTCAGTTGAGGCTGTAAGCAGCCTGGTGTTTATAATTCAGACTTATAGCTTTCTTTGGACGTAGTCGGGTCACAGTGTCTTTTTAACATCTCCAACATCTTTAAGATAAACAATATGCAGCTATACATAACCACAGCGTACTCAAAAGAACGCCGCCTTTGCACCGCCCTCAAATAAGCGCCGCACTGTTAAACGGCAGGACACCTTATTCCAAGATGGCGGCCGGATTAATATTCTTTTGTTTGTATCCAAATTAGTCTTTCTTGCCTCGTTCAAAAGAATATTTTACTTTGAACGATGCGAGTGGGTTAATTTGAATGCAAACAAAAGAATATTAAAATGTCGGCCATTTTGGAATAAGGCGGAATGACATGTAACCTCAGGAGACTGTGATGACGAGTTAAATAAATAAATTATCAAGAGGTCAATACGGAATATTTGCGATGTTGACTTCATTTTCATGAACCTTGCAGTTGGTGTGTGTTCGACTGACGTCTGGGAAACAATCACTGCAGTTCATATCGTTTTTCAGGTAAGAAATGCGGCTTAAACTGATTAGGTATAGAATGTGTCATGCACGTAACATCACGGTGGCCATGTTTGTTTATCAAAACAAAGAAAGGCGGCCATAATTGATCATAGTGGTGGGCCTAAAGAATCCTCCGGGAAAACACCTCTCCCGAGGCTGCGGCCATTTTTATTTCTATACTGGCGGGGGTGGAGGGGAGGTAAATAAATAAGTATTGGTCCCGTGAACATCTCACACTTGCTAGTTGAAAGAATCGAATTCGGCAAATACGTCTACTGAACTCTATGTTTATGCAAAAACTTCCCTTGTATAATCCAAAGGCAATATGTCCGCTAGCCACTTGTGTAAATACGCGCCGTACACAATTTGAAATTCTGGCAGATCAATGCTCTGTATACCAAGTCCACTGTGCGTCTATTTCTTTTTTTAAGCTCAATCAAATTAGGAAAGATTTCCGCACAGCTCCCTGCATTAATTTTGCATATTCCTACTAACCCTCTTCCAAAACGAACAATTGTGAATATATGGCGGGTGGATGAGATAGAAATTAACAATACTGAATGACCAAACTGAATGGCGTACCATCGTAACAAATGGACCGTGTTTAAGTAGGCTCCAAATAGTTTTTTAGAGAAATTTCATGTAGTCTCTGGTTGGGATAATAACTGAAATTAGGTAGGATCACCATACCAGCGTGAAATTTGCCCCAGAAACGAAGAAAGCAACATAGATTTATTACACAATATTTTTATTGCAAAAGCTATCACCATAGCAACACAATGCCTCAGTCTACTGGACCACCAAAATGGACTTCGCTTGCCATATTTTGAAAATGGGACGGTGAATTTTTTTCTATAAATAATAAAGTTCATGGACACATCTTCAAACTACTGAACTTTAAAGAAAAAAAATTGTATTGTAGTTAACAAGAAAAATTATTTTTTGCTGTAACTGCCCTGCGTGAACTTTTTTTCCTACCGGTTGCGCTATTGTTTTAAAGCAAGAGAAAATCATCATCATCATCATCATCATCATCATCTTTATTCCTCTTAAGATAAAAGACATATGTTAAGTTACATTTACAAATGTAGGTCTAAAATTATTTTAAAATATTTAAGAAATATAGTATACAAATAATAAAAACTAAAGATGATATTGGAAATATTCTTGACATACTTATGATATGAAATGCTTCGCGCTTGTTGCGTGTAGCGTCTAGCGTGTGTCAGCGAGTCCTTAAGTTGGAAAATCTGTCTCTGAAAAAGCCCTTTCGAAATCTTAGTTGAACTAGGGAAAGTTTCGAGGAAATCGAAGTTCTGTCGTTATTCTATCTACTTATTTGCTGGTGCCGAGACCCGGGAAGTTGTCAGTGCAGTAGAGCTTCGCGAAGGAATGTGCACGTAAACATCAGGCGGCACCCAACGGGACGCTTCGTTTAAATACCTTTTCGGGAGAGTCAAACCGTCGATAACTTTCGGATTCTATGTTGCCAAAAAGCTGTAGATTTCTTAACTGAAACATTTCTTAAAAGATTCGCAAAAGAGGAAACGTAGTCCCTTACGTTTTCGGAAGGGTTATTTTAGCACTTTTTGGTACTCAAAAAAGTCAGGTCGCATTTTCGGGAAGCAAGTAGTTCGCTGAGAAGAAGTTGCAGGGTGATTGTCAGCTTGAAATTTCTGACAGCGCGATTATGTTCCCTCAAATTTTCGGCTCTAAATTTTCAGCTTCGAAATCCGAACAGATCAATTTCTTCTAGGTGATAAAAAACACCTCTTTAAATGTGCCTCCAAGGCTTTTACTTGAATTTGGTCTTTGGGTGCCCCTGAAACAAACCATCCGTGAGAGTCATCGAACGTTTGGAAGGAAGATTACCGCTGAGGCAAGGGAGTCTATGGAAAGTAGAGAATTTGTTAATCTCAACAAGCTTAAATTCTTCAAATCCACTCTGCAGGACAAGTCTTCGGAGCTCAGGGCCCAGTTGTTCAAAGCCCGATTAAGCTAACCCTGGGTTAGAGTGAACTTTGATTCCAGTTTAATTACCAATCGACAAAAATTTTCCCGAAAAAATTTTGCTTGTCACTTGTAACTTACACTTTTCTTCCGCTTTAGTCAAAAACCATTTTTTGAAAGTGTTTTCTGAGTGTGAAATTAAAACGTCGGTTAATTTCTAATAGAGGGTTAGCGTTAATCGGCTTTTGAACAACCGGGCCCAGGAGTTTGGATGATATCTAGACGACTCATAAATCAAAGATGTGATTGGTAGTTGCGATTTTACTAGCGCAATTTAAAAATGTATTGTCGACCTGGAAATAGCTTTAAAATAGGAAAACGACCAAGGAAAGAGTCAATAATCTTTAATGGTTTCACAATCTGCCGAATCTGGTTTGAACACTGCTCAAACGGGGAACATCGCGAAAGTGTCCTCAATTCACAGCCACGCCAAACTGCCAAAACACGAATTAAGGAAGTTCTACGGGATTCCATTGGACTGGCATCCGTTCTAGGAGTCATTCGAATCGGTCGTTCATCGAAACATCACTGTTTACTCTGCTGCGTATGTAATTGCCAGATAGACTCTGACAAATGCTTATCATGAGAAGGCTATTGATCTTTAGAAAAAGAGATTTGGAAATGGTCAAACCGTGATTCGAGCAACATCCAGAGAATAACGTCCACTCATGATGTGAAACGCCTTGGCAATCTGTGCGATGCGGTGGAAACAAATGTGCGTAGCCTTGAGAGTTTGGAAATTCACAAGAGATGTATGGTTGTTGTCCAACGCCCTTGATCATGCAAAAATTGCCGGTGGAGTTCAGGGTCGCCATCACTCTGAATTTAACGTCTGACACCTGGGACCTAAAGCATATTTTATTCGAATTCCAAAAGGAGCTGCAATTAAGAGGAAACTGCCAACATGTCCCTAGAGACCTGGGTACCGAATCCGTCAAGGCATGTACCAGTCTATCAACTATCAACAACTTCAGTTCTGTTTGCATGCGGACGGTGGGAAGAGCGCTGATCAAGGTCCCTAGTGTACATATTATAAGGGAATACGTCCATCTGTTAAATATAATGTGGTAACCGAATATCTGCAAGGAAGCAATTGCTTTGACAGAAAGGGAAATGCTTCAGATGCCTGCATACTGGTCACCTCGCCAATCAGTTAGTGTAGTAAAGGGTGTGTCTTCTGTGGTTCTGGTCATCATGCCTCCATCTGTGAAAATTAAGGAAAAGAGAAACAGTCAACTTCCCATGGTAGAAGTGCAGTTGTTAATGAAGGAGTTGCACCCAACCCAAGTGCAGCACCATTTCAAGCTTCATCTACCAGTGTACTTCAGGTCTAGTGTCCATCTGCAGACTGCCAAAGAAACCATCTCCAAGCCAGGAAGTGGTGAATATTTTGTCAATGCCAAAATGGTATTTGATAGCGCCAGCCAAAGGAGCTACGTCTACATAACTTACAGAAAACTCTGAACCTACCTGTGACTGGCTATGACAGATTACTGATCAAGACATTTGGAGAGTCTATTGCCAATGTAAGGCGCTGTGACGTCGTTCAATTGGCAGTGGAAACAGTTCACGACATGCAGATGTATGTATCAGTATATGTAGTACCAGTGATCTCTGCACCAATCAGTAATCAAATCGTTGCCTTCACACAAGCGAACTACCCTCACTTGCATTGCTTAAGGCCTGCTCCTATGGTGACGAACAATTAACTATAGACATTCTTATTGGTCAGACGTATTGGTCGCTGCAGACACTTTTGTAGCCTGGAGGATCATATCCTGAGACAGGATCGAGAAAGTGATTGTAATGTGGCTATGACTTGGGCGCCAGAGGGTAAGAGAAGAAGAAGACGACCTAAAACCACATGGAGAAGAACTGTGGAAAAACAAGGGAGAGGATGGCTGGGGCTCGTGGGATGAGGTGCGGGTCGTAGCTGTAGAAAGAAGAGAAATGGAAAAGCTCCATGAAGGCTCAATGTACCAGGAGGCACGAGGAGGACAGGTAACAGGTAGTGCTTATTGCCGCAGATTCCTACCGGCATTTTGTAAGTGGAAGTGTAATTTGTGGTCCAGCCCCGATCCCATTGCCCTCCCTACCAAGCTCGGTTATGTACTTTCTGGAGCAGTTGGAATTTCAGTGCCATGGCAGAAAGACTCCACAGTGAACCTTACCGAAAGTTATGTACTCAAGATCTCGAACTGTCTCATTGAAGAAAGAAATTCACTTGAAGAAGAAATCAGGCATTTCTCGGTTTTAGAAACTCTGGGAATCAAGCGTGATGAACCAGCAGTCTATGAAAAATTCATTGAAGATATCAGGCACAATGGAGAAAGATATGAAGTCACGTTGCCATCCCCTACTCCCCGTCAACTACCCAGAGTTGATCAAAAGGAAGCTAGAGACGCTGCTGCGGAGCCTTAAATCGAAACTGGACGTCTTCAAACACTATGATGAAGTCATCAAAGAGCAATTTGAGAAGAACATCATTGAACCAGTGAACAGGAAGGAATAAGCAGAAGCAGGCAAGGTTCCCCCACAGAGAAATCATCAGGCTCGATAAGGACACAACTAAGCTTCTCGTAAGAGGAAGTCTTGCGTTCTATCTATCATAGGGATGACCTAGCATCCTCAAAGCTTGATGGAGCTTCAGCTTAAGACTTGTAGTCCAAACTCAAGATGAGATTCAAAGCAGCTGGCTTCAACATGCGCAAGTGGCTGACAAACGATCAGGGATTGGTAGACAAAAGCAAATCAGAAGAAGACCAAGGAGTGACGCAGTATCCCAGAAAGGGAAGGAAGTTGATTGAAGTACTGGAAGGGTGGATGTCGTTGTTACGAGATATGCAGAACATTTCAAGTCTCTCAACTGACAGATGTTACTCATCTGAACTGAACTCTCTAGAAATTGCATGTTTGAATTACATGGTTTTGGTGATGCATCAGGCAAAGCATTCGGTGTTGTTTACTTCGGGGTACAGTGAGGGAATTCATTTGTGTGCAAATAATTAACTTGTCGGCTCGAAGACAAGAGTGTCGCCCCTTACAGGTGACAGCACACCCAAATTAGAACTGTTATCTGCATTGGTACCCGCAAAACGTATCACCAGCGTACACAAGGCACTTGACCCATCTCTAAATATCACTAAATGTGTATGTTGGCTGGATTCAGTCATCGCACTGTGGTAGATCAGTAAGACTGAACAGAAATTCAAACCATTTGTGCCAAATCGAGTCGTAGAAATCCGAAAGCTTGCAACCCCAAATCTATGGATTTATGTTCCCTTTGCACAGAACCCAGTGGACATTGCATCACGAGGATGCAAGGCCTCAAAGCTATGGGACGAAAAGCGTTGGTGGAAGGTCCTGTCCTTTTAAAGAAGAGTGCCACCTTTGGGCCTAATCGGAAAGAGTTTGGAGCAAGGAACTTCAAGACAAATGCCTTAGGTGAAATCAAGCCAATGATAAAGGTCGCTACAATCGCTGCTGCAGTGGAAGTCAATGGATTGGACCAAATAATCCGACCCGCTAATTTCAATGACATCTACAAGCTCCTCAGAGTGACGTCTCATCTTTGAGATTTGTCAGACACGCCCAAAGAAAGCAAGGCCAATCTGAATTAACCTCATTGGAGACTGAGTCAGAAGAATTAAGTGGCGCGGAGTCATTGTTGATCAGGCATGTCCAAAAGTACATTCGTGAGGAAGACCAATTCAACCAGATACGTGATTCTTTGGGACAATTTGAAGATGAAAATGGGATATTGAGATGTAGAGGAAGAATACAAAATGCACCACTGCCATATCCAGTTCGTTTTTCCGCAATTCTTCCTTACCCGGAAACATCGATTCACTGTTCTAAGGATTAGGAAGAGTCACAGCAACGTAATGCACAATGCTGTCAAACAATTGTTAACTGACTTAAGGTCAGGGTTCTGGGTTGTAAATTGTAGACCAACTGTGAATGATGTGATTTCTCCTTGTGTTACGGGCACGAAAGTCAAAGTGTAGCCATTTGCTCCATAAGCCAAATCGGAGTTGTACATTGCGCATGCGCGAGTCGGGATATTTATAAAAAGACGAAGGATCTCAAATGTCATAACATTCAAGTTATTTTCATAACAAAAGAAGAGAAAAAAAATGAAAGTTGGCAGTGAAACAAATGTCCACTGGTACACTTTTTTGAAACTCTGATGTGGCTTATTTTCTTCAATATCAGATTAACCAAGCGCAATATAAGAACTTATGATCGATTTTGAGTGCGCGAAATATTCCGTTCCGTTTATAAAATTTTGCTTATAGAATAAATTAACAGAATAAATGAAAGCGAAGACAATGGGATGGCTTGCAAAAACAAAGGTAAAACAAAAGAATGTAACAATAGGCAACTATTGTTTAGTCTTGTCATCTTTGCGAGCCATCTTATTGTCTTTATTTTATTTATTCACTTAATTTATGCGAGTAAACAGTACAAAGGTTGAAAACATGTTTTCAAGGCTTGAAAATTGTTATTTTGGAAAATCGCTATTCGTTTACTGCTCTTACGATCTCAAAGTAAAGATGTAAGTTCATCAGGATACGCTAGCATGGCTAAGGCTACATGTAAACGGAAACAATTGCTTAGCGAGCGAGGTCGTTAGTATTTTGCTAACATTATTCACTGTATTTTGACAGATGCCGCTCGATTTATGACGCTGTGGCTTCCAGAGACTCTACTGGCAAACATTTACGTGACAGTAGAGGAAAATGCAGACGGATGAAGAGCGTTAAGGTTGAAAGGTAAGCAGAGAAAGCTGCTACAAAGAAAATTTCGGTCGTCGCTAAACCATTTTCGGGAGTTTTCCCGAAAAAAATGGCAGGTAGCAAATTCCACCAATCAGATTGCAGGATTTAGGTCACGTGACCAAAACTGACCAATCAGGTGGCTAGAATTTTCTAGCAGGTCATGGCAGCAGTTGCCATGTCGGAATGCAAAATTCTAGCTCTCTGATTGGTCAGTTTTGGTCACGTGACCTGAAATAACGCGATTTTCCGCGATTCCTGCGATCTGATTGGTGGAATTTGCTGCCTGCCAAATTTTTTAAATTTTTTCAAAAAAATAAAAAATAAAATAAAAAAGGAAAATTTTTCTCCCCTATCCTCCCTTCTTCTCTTTCTCACCCCTCCCTTCTCACTCTTCCTCCTTGTGACCCTCCCCCTTCTCATTTTCTCTCCCCGTGATCACCCCTCTTATCACTCTGCTCCTCGTCAGCACTCCCCTTCTCGTCCTTCCCTTCACCATCAGCCCCCCCCGTTATCATATCCCTTTATATATCACCACTTACCTTTCTTGTCGTCGCTTGGTCTACCTCTCTATCTATTTTGCCTATGTGCCTACTAACACTTACCTTTTTTTCCAGATCCTGAGTTGCACCCAGCAGGATTCGAACCTGCGACCTCTCGCGCCGTAGTCTTTCGCACTACCACATTGCCATCCAGACAACGCTGATGAACTAAGGAAAATTTCTTCTACAAATCTATTAAGTGATTTTTACCTCCTTCAGTGACTGGAAAAAAGCTCAAAATAGTTGTAGTAGCCGCCTTTGCGCGGCTAAGACAACTATTTGAAGCTTTTTTCTAATTTGTAATAAGGTTGTAGTAAGAAGTAAAGCGAAACCCCAGCAAACACGAAGACAGAGATGGCTCCGAGCCTCGTCTTGAAGACGAGGTCTTTGGTATGCAAACGAGATGCAAATGAGATGCAAAATAGTTTAAATTCCACGCATTCCTGTGTGACGTCATTCTTTCGCACGCTTTGGTCTATGAGTAAAATAGTCTTAGGGCCCTTCATAGCAAGAAGTTGTTGGTATGCAAAGGTCTTTGGTATGCAAACGAGATGCAAATGAGATGCAAAATAGTCTAAATTCCACGCATTCCTGTGTGACGTCATTCTCTCGCACGCTTTGGTCTATGGGTAAAATAGTCTTAGGACCCTTCATAGCAAGAAGTTGTTGGACTTACTCCATGTCTCTGTCTTAACTGATACGACAGTAACTCCAGATTTGAATGGAACTTCACTGGGTAGAAAGGGTGCAGTTGTTTAGGGTCAAAAGATGAAGAGTCCGGATTGTAAATATTCAAAGCAGATAAAGAGAATTATAATACAGTTCAAATGGGAGCATTTAATGAGTTCAAGACTAAACAGCAACGAAAATATATCATTTCATTCCTTTATTAAGTTCTTCAACCCAAAACAAACGGAATTGCGCATAGTTTTATTTCTTTTTTATTAACTCGATCATATATTTATTTTGTGCCACTTATACATCTTCAGGACTTCTTTTTCTACGTTTAACAGATAAACATCACCTGCCAAGATTAGCGACTGCTATTCGCGGGCTAGTCTAAATTGTAGTAGTAAAATTAATAGCGAATAAACTTGAAACTTCAATAGTGTCTTTGAGTTATCGCTTTCCGAATCTCATTTAGGTAGCTTTGGGTAATATGAGAAATTTAT
>BLFK01000134.1:3094984-3119984 GCA_014634185.1 Astreopora myriophthalma | reverse complement strand
CTTAAATTTATATTCTGCCAAATTCTAACACTTATGGGATAGCCAATGGTGCATTTTCTCATTTCACTTCTATTATGTAGCAGGGACAGTTTGCAGAGCATTGCAAAAAATGCAACATTGAAAATTTGGGTCATTTTGTTAATGACACAGGAATTCAAACCAGCTGAATATCATGCAACTTCTTGCAGGGACAAAATTGTCATAAAGTACTTTTTCACAAAAAAATATAAATACAGGTATTGGTACAGGTACACTTTACTTAAACACAGTAAAAACATCAGTTACAAAAAAAAAATGGCTTGTCACTCGACAAAAACTGTCCTGCAACATTTCCCCACAACATGTCCTCTAGTGTGTGTAGACCTTAAAAGAGGGTGGTAAAGGGTATTTTTGTGACTCGTGATCGACCCTTTTTTTTTCTGTGAAATGTGAAATGGCTAATTTTTTCCTTGCGAATCGTGATCTCCATGGTAGCCGTGAAGCGTGATTTTGCAAAATTATTTTCCGTGAAACGAGAAATAAATGTTTAATTCGCTGTTAACTGTGATTTTCATCATGTCTTTGTTTCTGTGAATTGTGAAGGGACCGTTTTATTTTCCGTGAAACGTGATCTAGACCCCCATTTGCCACCCTCTTAAAGGTCCAATGGGCTCTTTGATTTGGGTGATGTTAAAGTCTTGCTGCTGGCTTCAGTTGAGGCCCAATGTTCACGAAACTCGCACTGACACATTAAAAATTAGTAATACACATGTACATAATACAAGCTGTTTGATTGAAAGGAGTTGTTAGTTCTTTATAAATAAATTGTTCTTCAAAGTTGCACTAATTTGAAGCCTTAGCTGTCTTCACTTTGTCTTTCACACATTTTCACTGGGACTCTCAAAATGTCTAAAATGGACATGAGACCATCATATTTCGCTGTGTGAATTGTATCCCTCTCCTCACACCTTGTGCACGGTGAAGCTGGTGTAATACTTAACATTGAATAATATTTAAAACAACACTAGCTAGTCACTAAACTGAGTTGGGAGAAATTTTGTCATGAAGGGAAAAGAAAAAAACAGTACCAGCAGATATCTTTAAATTTTCACATCAAAATGTCTGGGAATAATCATGGAGTTTTTTTTTATTAAAACAAATGATAAATTACAATAAAACTACTAAGAACAGAAAATAATGCTACTGTTTGTCCTTCTTGGCTGGAGGTCTGTGAATAAAGAAAAAGAAACATCAGAGGATGCACTTAGTAATTGTACTAGGACTAAGTGGAGGCTGATTTGTTTATCACGAGTATGATTACAGAAAGAATTGGACAACTTACCAATTTATCATAAAAATTGAATTTTTACATTATTGTGCTCTAAGATACTGATTCCCCTACAAGCAGCAACAAAACCAGCTGCAACTTTAGAATGGAAGTGTTCTCTTAACAAAATTAAGATTAAAACCAAAACTCTTTCAATTTCAGAGTTGTAGTATGTTCACCACAATGACATGGTGTACCTGGCAAAATTAACTAACTTCAAAAACCAAACTTAGTAGCCAAAAGCAAAGGTAGCTGTCCCACAATAACAACTGAGGTAAATAAAAAATAATTTTGTTCTATGTGCATCATCAGGTTGTCTCACCTGTATATCCCAACAACGACAGCATGATCTCTTTCATAAGGCTCTAGCGTTAACTGTTCCTGTGGTTTCATTTTCTCTGCTTGCATCTTCTTCACTTCTCCTGCAAATACTGCCGCAGGTTCTGCTGTCGAATCGATGCAATTTGCCTGATGACAAAAGGAAAAATGAAAGGAGAATCAGAGAGAGATCGGGGATAGAGAGACTGTTATTTCACACTGTGAAAATATTTCTTTACATCAGAAAATTCAGGATGCTGACATAAAGGAATTACAACAATACTCATTTTAGCAACAGCACAAAAAATTTGTGACCAGTCAAATAGTTAAAAAGCACTTTCATATTACCTTTATCGATATGACAAAGTGTCCTCCATTTCTCAGAAAACTGTGTGCATTTATGGCAACAATACGGGCCTGGTCAGGCTGAGCAACATCAGCAAAAATTGTGTCAACCATGCCTAAAGGAGAAACAGTGCTCCGTGTAAAGGATAAAAACCCAACAAAGGTGCACAATAAATTGAGCCATGAAATGAAACTTAAAATAAACACAAACTGATCATTAGTGGAATAAAATTGTGGCACCTCCACAGAGTTGCTATGTTGTGGTTTAAATGTATTAATTTTTATTCTTGGCTTAACAATTTTCAACCAGTTTCCTTTTTATGTTCCGTAGTTCCACATTATGGAAGTGAATTTAACACCACTCGGGACCAAAACATCTACTAGTAGACTGAATCCAGATTGGGTTGGAATTAGGAAATGTTGGTTTTTGAGGAGAGGCTGAAAAACAGAGTACCCAGGAAAAACCCTCTTGTAGCCAGATTCAACCCACACATGAAATGGAGCCAGAGAATCGAACCTGGGTCACACTGGTGGAAGCCAAGTGCTCTTACCACTGTGCCATCCTTGCTCTCCAATTAAGCGACAGACCCTCAGAAAAATAATACATAGAGAACCAATGAAATTGACCCCAGCATGGCCCCCTCATATTCTCTGTGGGCCCCCTGCCTCCAAAACATATCAGGAATGCTGAGAAAAGTTACAGTTCCTGAGTGTTTTTTTTTTAATGAATGCAAAGAATGGAAACTTGTTCCTGTAAAGTCCAGGCCCCAGTTGTTGAAAAGAGAGATAATTAACAATTATTCGCCAAAGGCGAAGGGAATATTGGTGTATATTTACCAAGATGTAGCCAAGGTAAATTCACCAATATTGACTGAGCCTGAGGTGAATAATTATTATTTTAATAATAATAATAATAATTGTTTTAGTACATTTTTCAGCGGTGAATATCAGGAATGTGCAAAACAACAACAACATGCTGAAACACAAGAAAAACGCCCGAAAAGTGCTTGCTAGCTTATCAGCCATGCCTCCAAACTGTTATAATCGCCAGGTAGCACAGTTAATATAACACCAAATTCTTATACTTACCACCAAAAATTATACTAATGCTAGCTATCCACTTAATGAATCACTATCCAGTGCCTAAGTGCTAGAAAAAGCGACTGTGTTATCCAGTGGACACTGATTTATCCAGTGGATAGCACTAACTGCCCTTCCAACATATGGGGACCAGATATTTTTATTAACTACAGTATGTGAGGCAAAAAGTGCCAAATGTACCCACCAACAAGCATTCTGTATTTGTGAGGATGCCGTGCATCTTCAATAATTGGTATGACATTTGTTCTCTTTTTTGCTACATTAATCAGATCACGCCCAGATCTATGAGAAAACTCCACTGCATACACAAGCCCATCCTAGAATTATAAAAAAGTCGACAAATAAAAGAGGTTCAAAAACCTAAAAATGAATTCTGTAATCGTTTCAACCACTACCATTATCACTGCCAGAGAATGTGAACTGGGTATGCACTTGTTTCCAGCCAAAAATGGAGCTTGACAATAATCCCACAATTCAGCAGCTACATTCATTCTAAATAGGTACATTGTAGCTTGTTTACAAGCCATCAAATTTAAGTGCATACATCATCTGGCAACCTGCATCTCTCAGATTTACCACAGTATAATAACTACTGTTATGTAGCAAACTGCAATATTTACTTCCATGTCAAAAGTAACAAGGAATTCCTCATTTGCAAAATGCAATTTTTGTTGGCAACCGGGAACGAGTGAAAAGCCAAAGAGCAGACATATTCACTAGCTTAAGGTTGCCTTGGCACGTGCATAACTTTACACAAAGGATGTTACTGTCAGTTGCAGCTAGCCAGAATCACGTAATGTAAAAATAGCATCTAACTAGCTATCAAACATGGCATGTTTGGCAATCAAACATTAATTTGATGTTTTAAGGGCTGTCAGAGCAAGTTTTGCAAAAAGGCAGTGAGATTTGCTTGCTCTACAAGATTTGGTTGCTCTACACTTCTTTGGCTTCTTTGACCCTGACTTGTTACATTTATTTCTATTATGCTTCTGCTTTTCATAAAAGTGGCAAGAAAGTTTGCAAAACAGGCTGTCAAAATTCAAATATTTGATAGCCAAAAAAGCCAGATTTGATAACCAGACAGGTAATAACTGTTTTTACGTCACATGTTTACACCTAGCTGAAAGGGATGACAATCTTACAGGGCCAACTATGTCTGAGACATGAGATACTGTGGTTCCTGACGCTGCACCAAGATACAATACTTTGGATCCTGGTCGCATGTGAATCTTATCTATTCCACCCAGGATAGCAGCTGCTAGCTTTGAACGGAATGGATTCCAAACTCTGTATTCAATCTTGTCACCTTCAGCAGCACCCTAAAACAGCAAAAGACAGTGGTAAACAAATGAGCAGTTTTGAATGGATAGCACTAATGCCTTCAGTCTCTCCTTCCTCTCCATTGCCAAATCTGTGACTCAAGCAGGAAGACCACAACAACTCAATTGGTCCTGCTGGCCATTTTTTCTTCTCAGTTCCACTTCTTAATACTCCAGTAAATCCATATTTTTGGAAACAAAGACAAGATCCCAGAATACTAAATAATAAAAGCATACAGTAAAAGGAATAAAATTATTGCAACTGCTGACATACAGAATTTGTGGTACAAGTGGTAGGTTATTAATTTTACCCTTGTAAACAAAAGAGATTGAAAAACTTGTTGAAACATGCTGGTAACAGAAGGCATGGAAATAAAGACACCTACTTCAACTAATACTCTTTTTTCACCATACACAGAGTCTCCTGGGACTATGTTCTTTGTTACTAATGCGTCTTCCTTCCCTCTTGCAATGAAAACCCCTAAAAGAAAGACCAAACATAAAAAAGAAATACACATAAAGCAAAAGAGAAGTGTGATCAGATGCCACCAGATATGAAGGCACACCTTGCTCCTGCTTCAGTTTACAAATGACTAGCACCTATGGGATGATGGGTTCCTAACAAATAAAAGAACAAGGAGAATAAATACTTGCCTTCGTGTCTATGTGGCTCAATAACCACTTTTGCTCCACCTTTGAAACCGCCACGTCCACCTCCACCTCCAGAAAGAGCAGACAAAACTTGATGAATCATCAACCACAGATGCACTGTAATTACGTGCACGTATACTGTGCATGTACTGTAAATGTTGTGGTTCAAAATGATATCACGTTTAAGCAATTTCAACCTAGTTTGACTGTAAATTCTTTTTGCCTCCAAACACTAATTATTCATTACAAATTTTATTAGTTGTAGCAGACAAATTGAAAATCAAAATACATGTAGGTTGAAACGATTTGGTCCTGAATTTCATTTTGAACAACAGCAGATATATGTTTAACTAAAAAAATTCCTGCACAGCTAAAACATTCTGCAAAAAATCTGCAAGCTGAAGTTGTTACAGGCATGAAAAAAGCTCACTGGGGGTAATATTGGAAATTGACTAACAGTAATAAGGCAATAAATTGACTTTAGGAGGAATACCCCTGAAGTGTCATTTGCAATCCTTGCTACACTCAGGTCAGGATGCAAATGACACTGCATGGGTGCAGATAAACAATAAGCCAGACAAAAGCCATTTTTATAATCAGCCTTTATAGCCCACTGAGTACATGTTTGCAAGAGGCTCATTTTCTCTTTGACCATGTATATTGACAATATAATATATGCCATATTCATGTTATCAAAGTAACGGTGAATGTGATGAAACTATCTCACCTCGACCTCCCCTTCCTCCTCCACGTCCACCACCTCTTCCGCCTCTGCCAGGTCCTCCACCTCTGCCACCACCTCGACCTCCACCAAAGCCACGGGAACCTCCTGTGCATTGACAATTATTTAAAAAACATTTAAGGGTCGCTTTTGCATGTACCTGAAATTATCTTTGCTTGTGCAGAGCAACTACAGAATATAATTATGGTCAAATTAGCCTTTGAAGGAGGCACATAACAATAGCTACTTTTGTTATTCACGGATATAAAAAAAAAGTGGTCCTGTATTCTGCAACTTAATTTGGGAGCAACTACAGAATACAGGGCCACTGGACGTCACCACAAACGAAATCACTTTAACCACGACAGATCACTGCATGGTGGGCTTACAAGGTCTGTCTCTCACGAAAGAGTGCCATCCGGGCAACGGCCGGTGAGTTTGTAACGAAACAGTGAGAAAAGGAACATTTACAACTTTACATCGTACTAGCTACTGTAACGAAATTCAAAAGCCTTGCAATCTCTTTACAAATACCAATTTGCCATTTCAACTCTGCTGCTATGTATATAACCCACTCTAAAATCCGAGGGTAGATAAAAACTATCAATGAAGATGGCCATGACTGGGAAAATGTATACAAACCTCGGCCACCACCGCCTCTACCGCCACCTCCTCGGCCACCACGCGGAGAAAAACCTGAAGAAAGAACCTCTTAATCAGCAAAATCGTCCCACAGCAGCAGGAATAAGGTATAAAACTGAACAAAGTGCACAAAAATTCACCTGGTCTACCCATTGAAGACTTTCAGTAACACAACTTACGCACGTGGTGCGCGATGCCTTTGCGCATGATCCAGTTTGCGTTGTATTGTGGGAACAACCTTCGCCGGTAAAGATCCAAGATGGCGCAGAAGCTCGTCAATTTTGGGCAGAGAATTGCCCTGGCTACTCCTCGTGTGGCTACTAGATTGTCATTCCAAGCCCTTGGTAAGAAAATTTGCACTTCCTTGAGGGCTCTCTGGTAATTCTTTCTCTCGAAAAGTTAAATAAGTTTCTCATATCACTAATGAGATCAACGTTCGCCAAATATTAGACTCTCTCGTAATTAAACAGAACTAAAAATTCCATTGCCTCAGAATTTGGTGCTATGGTTGATAAAATAAAATTTATCATTACGATCTTCCGTACTAAGTTTCTGTCCTAAACGACTAGAAAGAAATAAACAGTAAAATATATAAATTTTTTCGTATGAGGGAAATTGACCTATCATTTGACAGGAGATAATTATTATTCATTCGATATCTGTGTTCTTTAGGCAACTGCAAGGCTGATGAAACTATTTTTTTTTAATTTTAGGCTTGGCTAAGAAAGCACAGCCCCATGCTGTGAAGTTCTGGAATGATGCCAAAGTAGAGATGCTTCCTCCAAAGATGTCTGAGTGGCCAGCCATCAAGAAGAGCTTTATGGGTCTCAAAGATGCCGCCCTCAAAGGAAAATTTCTGGATATCACTGTCAAGGAAGCATGTGTAAATTCTCTGGTTGCTGCAGAAATCGCTTTCTGGTTTTATGTTGGAGAAATCATTGGAAGAAGAAGTCTGATTGGGTATAATGTGTGATAGGCTTTCAAACTTTGGTTAATGTTTTGGTATGTTGTAACCAAGTGTCTTGGAAAGTGTGTTGATATCTTTGTAAACAATTTTGGACTGAGACTTTGCCGTATCCTCATTGCAAATAAACATAAAGGGAATGGCTTATAGTCCACTTTTGGTTATTGTTGTTACCATGGCTCAATGATTTCCGAACATTTGAAGGACTGCGCAGGCCAATTTATGCAAAACGATTTTGCCTACGACTGTCGCATGCAACCTGCTTACAATGTACATGCAACTCAATTTGTGTCATGTAAATCATGGAGTCATGAATCACCTGTCTCAAGGTCTCACGTTGGCTTGCCACCCCTCCAGACAACAATAAAACAAACAACAGAAACGTTGCATCCAACACTAGAAACAACAGCAGCTGCTACACTAGAGGGCCAGTAGAATTACAAAATTGCAAGGGCTGCTATGCCACCCAAATTAAGCCCACCACTTGCCTATGACTGTTGCATGCAACTAGAAAGAACTTGTAGGATTTTGAAACATGTCTAAAACTCTATGACAATCGTAAGTTAGCACAGTCTGTGTTCAGTGGTGATGGTTGCATGCAATATTTTGCGTGGCACGAGCTGGAGAAATTGCACACAAAAGTAAACGTTTTGCCATGCAAATCAGCCTAGTGGGCTTTTTTCATATCAGTTTCAGTTATTTCATCAAATTACAACCAATTTTAGAGCCACAAACAGCGACTAACTTCTGCAGTAAACTGTTGCTACTTGTACCTAAGGAATGAAGGCAAGCCAATAGGATGAGGGGAGGTCATAATTCTTTTCTTTCTCTGTTATCATCTGGTTGCCCTCAGTTTGTGCCTTCAACTTGTCACAGTCCATTGCAGAAGTCATACACAGCTCACTGCTCTAATTGTGGCAGTGGTTTGACAAAATAACCAAAATACAAAAAAGTCATGACAGTTATGCATACAGTAAAGCCCTTCATTTGTTGTTGAAATGTACTATTACATTTGGAAATGTCACTAACAGGCAATGGGGATTTTCCTGCCTACCCACAGTTCTATCCTCATCTACCTTAAGAGAGAGAGAGAGTGACAGTACAAGACTATGCCTGCACAGAATCCATATCAAATTGGAATTAATTTAGGCAATGTTACTTCAGTTTTCCCTTGTCCTTGAAAAACATGGAGGGGAGGGGTGAGCAAGGCATCGAAATCCATAGTGACTAACTGATTTTGAGATAATTTCCTTTTTACTGTTTTCGCATTTTCATCACTGTTCTTTGTCAATTTTTCATGACATTACTTGACAAAAGCAGAAGTTCACATTTAAGGAGATAACCTGAGGCTTCTTAAAACAAAACACTGGATGTGAATGATGTCATGACCTGTTACCTTCTGTGAATATGTGCCTCCTCCTACAACCTCAATCCCAGGGGCTTTATCTTAGCATCTAATAAGGCAGGGAGATGAAAGGCACCAGACATGAAGTTGTTCCTCCCCTAAGTTAAATGATCACTTTTATCAAAATGCAAGTGTTGTTGGCAAAAAAAAAATAAATAAATAAAACCACTTCACAGAACCACTCCCCCCAAAAAGAGGGGTTTTTTAATAGTTGATTTGGCCAAGTGATCCAATATCAGTGAGTATGATAGCCCACACCATCTCCATCAGTTGCAAGGAGTCAGAGCAATGAATGTCCCCAACTCCCTTACTCCAGTCAGAACAAATCTGTGCTGCTGACAAAGGGAGTGTTCAATAGCAGGCCCCACAGTGCACACTTATTTGAAGGTCAGCATCCACCACTGGCACAGACAGACCAATGCTGGACAATTAAAACAAGTTAACCAAAATGTTATTAAGCAAAGCTTGCCTGACACTAATGTTGAGTTGTTTGAAATTATTGAGTTGTTATTAGTGCTCATCTGGATTAATCCAGGGTCCAGATCTTTGAGCCTGATTAACACTGAGTGAACCAAGTTAGGAAGGAAGCCTGGATTAGCGGTAATCATCTTTTGAACAACTCAGCTCAGGAAATAACCTTAGCAACCATTGTGATCTGCCCACAGTTTAACTCCCAAGAGGTCCCCCACTGAGTGAAATTGACTGGTGTTATCCAGAGTAAATAATATGAAGCCACTATTGAAAATTAAAGGGTTAAAGGAGCTATGTCACGGTTAAATGGGTTTGAAAAGTTTAGCTAAACTTTTCAATTTTGTTGTTTGTCATCCGTGTCAATCTTCTGCATCCTTAACCATCCTTGTTCCTTTCTGGTTTATTATTATCTCTTTGGTGTTTTTCCACCTTTGTAAAGCATTATTTTCAGGTTTCCTTCAATTTTAAGGCAAATTTGTCGATGTCAAAATACCTTAAGATATTGTGACAGAGCCCCTTTAACGTCAATCCCGCTTCTTACGACTCAGACCCAGAATATTGTTTTTGGTCATAAAGATGGAAAGTCAGTTCTTATTTCAATCTGGACAAACAGAAAGGCTTAAAAAATTAAACTAAACAAAGACGATGCATTTTTCCCGGAAAACAAGTCTTGGTGCAATTTCTCGATAACATAGAGGCGGAGCTGTCAAAACGTCTTAATGTTTACGGACTAAACGCAACTGAATTATGTAAAAATTTGCGACCGTTGGTCTTAGCAAACTAGAATGTTTGGCCTTGAAAAAAAAAAAAAAAAAAACGTGAAAAAACGGTAGCCGTTCACTCGAAAATGGTAGTAGATTACTGGCTCCCTTTTCTTCCCGCTTTTTCCTACAACTGAAGCCTGTGTTTTAAGCATTGCATTGATGCTCGGTGACAAAAAGCGCAGCGTCGTCTCTTTGAAGCAAAAAAAAAAAAAAAACCGAGGCAGGGAAGCCCATGAAAGCCAATACGGCTTTGGTCGTTGAATGGCGAGACATCACGTTATTGCTGAATGGAAGCCACCAGAGTCGCCTTATAACATTGTTTCTTCTGTATTTTGAGAAGACTTTCGAGAGTCAGATGCATGAACTGTCTGTGAACATGAACAGAAATCAATCTTAAAACACGTCGCTTGTTTCACTCTATACTGATTAACATGACTAATTCAGGAAACTATTAGATATGTCTCCCTAAATCAATGAAAAATAGCGAAGTAACCACACAGACACCCATGAGGGGTACTTAACGCCGGGGGTCGGGCGGCCCGGTAGGGTATGGTTTTCAGGGCGTTTTGTCTTGAACGGGATATCGATTTCATCACTTTCTGTCTTAAAACAGTGTATCGCTACATGACCTAATGGCTTAACAGGATAAACTAAGATTTTTGCTAATAGACACCAGACCACAAGCCACCAGTTATTGGTCGGCTTCCTTGACTTTGATAATTACGGCTTATCACACTACAAAGAAGGGTATGGTTTGAGGTTAAATGTCTTAGATAGGGTCTGAAAAATCTGAATTCTGTCTTAAACGGGAAAGGGAAATCAGAGAATTGTGTCTTAAACAAGGTCGGGTTAGTAGCAATTCAAATATTGATCTTGACACGGACTGCCTGGATCTGAGCTTACCTATTTACCGAGTTAAGGTTTCGAGTTGGATTTCAAGTTGAATTTTGAGTTTGATTTTTTGATTGGACGTGGACTTCGAGTTGGATTTTATAGTAAGATTTTGAAGAAGAGCAACAGAAATGAAGAACAAACTTAAGAACGTTAATTGGGCTGAAAACAACAACAACAACAGCTACAACATGAGACTTTCCGCTTTCGTTTTCAGTCTTAACTGCAAAATTGGACGTAAAAGTAATATGAAAAAGGATAGTATTTCCTATGTGTAGGATCTCATTAATTGTAACATTTTTTTCCTCATCGTTCGATTGGTCCAAGTAAGAAAAAGTTGGTGAAGTAATAGTAAAGAACCAAAGCTCCGTTCATTTGTAGATTTTCCAGATTTTATGTTCCTACGAAAAATTTTTGGTCTCTTTTGTCCGTTTGAAATCCAACTCGAAAGTTCAAATTGTTATTCTTACTCGGAAGTTAGTTTCTCTCCAAAAAACTACCTCCGATGATCTCATCACCTGCAAATAGTTCTATGTCAGCAAGAGAGCATGCGGTGAGAGAACATTTCTTGTATGGGGCATATGTTCCCTTACTTCATGCTCTTTTGATGTCCACGGAACTTAAAAGCCATTCAAACTCTACCACTTTATTTACCTCAGCAGACACTTTTCTTTCCCTTCCACCAGCGCTGTATAGACTGGAGACTGAGGGTCTCTGAGGCTTCATGTAAACTGGGTTGGAAAATAAGCTTTCCAGCTGAAACAAATTTACAGGGACTTCATATAGTCTGAAATGGTTAGGGAGAAGAAATGGCTGACGATTCAGACTTGGTGATATCAAGCCATCGTGCTTTGTATTCCTCGATCTCACAAAGATAGGTCGGCTTGTAACCCTGCCAAATCTACAATATTGAGGTGCATTCTTTTGGAATTATTCTGTTTATTCCTTTCTCAATACAATGTTTCCGGGAGTGCATTGAGGCATTGACAAATCGTTTCCTAAAGAAGACGCATTTGAATCACTCGTCGACTTTCTTCACTAAATCGTGACATCATTGGTTGGAAAAGAAGTTTCAAGCATGCTGGAAAGGCAAGCAGCTAAATTCTCAGTCGTGCAACACAGATTGATAGTTCAGCGAAGAGAGCTTTAGCTGAAAAACCGTTCATCCCGCATTCACGACGTCTTCAAGTGGAAGAGCTTGTCGGCGGGAAAAACCTCAGGACACAGGGGAAAAAGTCAGGAAAAACGACAGAATGTAGGGGAAAAGGCAGGAAAAAATAAAGAACGCAGGAAAAATGTGAGGAGAAAGTCAACTTTAAATTGCCAGTGCAGTCTTACGGCACTTAATTTGCTCCGTATGTCACTATGTGTAACCACCTATAGCCATGCATTTCATTTTGTACGCATAGCCGTTACTAATTATGATAAAACAAGCTGAATTATACTCGCATTTTGATTGCTTCCTACTTTTGATCTATTGAAGTTTGAGGGTCAAATCTGACAAAATAAGGGATGAAATAAAGATGTCTTTCAAGAATGAAGTGCTATCGGGCAAGGATGACCTACCTCGTTCAACGAAGTACCCGGGGTCGCTCGGGAAGACCGCCGAGGCTTCCTTTCTGATGATCCTGTGGAAGCGGTGGACTGGATACTTGGTTTACGAGAAGCCGAATTGTTGACCACGTGACTGGAACGGTAGTTTCGTTCAGCTTTCCGCTGATCAACAAAGACAGGAATCGCAGACTCACTACTGGATTTCTCAACTCTTTGATGTACCTGGATTGAAAAAAAAAACAAGTAAGTTTTCCATTAGAAAAACGTTTTGGCAATGTAAAACACAAGAAGTCAGCTGTGAACTTCGCGCAGCCGTCTTTTGGCAAGTCACGCAATAATGGGGAGCGTTGCGTGACATTCAAGACGGCTGTGAAGGAGACCCCACTTACTCTTAAGCGCTCTGCCGGCTTGGAGGACCAAGAGGGAATGCTTTCGGTGTCATCAGCGGGCATTGCATGGCTGTGCAAGCTTGTCATTGTTGCCGATTTACTCATTCCGTCCATCTGAGAGTGAATAATAATTAAACACAAGAAAACAATTTATGTACGCTTGCTGGATCGAGAGCAAGGACATCCTGGCCATTTGCCTAAAACTGAATTGAAGTATCGGCTCTTTTGTATTAAGCATTGAAATAAGAAAAGCAAACCAAAACGTGGGAGGATGGCTGAATGGGGTGGGAACAATTTCTAAGAAGTGTCTGCTTTAAGACACTGCCATATCAGTTCTTACCTCTTTCTTGGCGTTTTTACTAATGAGCTCTGGTGGTGAGCTCTTCCGTTTTGGTTGCTTGGCGGGTATTTCGTATTCGGATATGTGCGGCTCCGGTGTCCCTGGCAGACTGGGATAAGCGTCATGATCTGGCTTGGTAGATGTTCTCTTCTCCGTAGCCTTTTGATCTGTTGGATGTGGTTCCGCATTATTTGATGCCCTGGAGACCTCAACTGGCCGCTGTTCTCCTCTTAGCTGGCTGGACTGGGATCGGGAGGAGTTTTCTGCCTGTCAAGAAATGTTTTACACGAAGAAAAAAGTAAGCAACCAAAACTCGATTAAGAGCATGTATCGGGCGCCAAGACAGTCAATAAACGACAAATCGGAATTAGAGCTTAAGGCGTGCTTTCAGCAGGCTGGCGCCAAGCACTTTGAAATGAGGCAAGTGGCGGAGCGCACGGGAACAATTAATTATTAATTAAACTTTATCAAATACTCCCCTTAGGGCTTTTCAGTATCTCATTACAATAATGCTAAAAGAAGGTATAAAATGAATAAGTTAACCAATGCCTAGATAATTCTACATGCCTGTGTCTCTAAAAGCTATTCTAAAATGAGTTCCAATGAAAATTTACATATATTACATATATAATTTACGTTATTCTATGTATACAATTGAAAGTCCTCCCAAAGCAAGCACTTTAATCTTTGTTTACAGGGACTTAGTTGGACAAGGCCTTTCATGTTATCAGACATCGCATTACACGATGTAGTTGCTCTGTAGTGGAAGGACCGCTGGCCGGACACCGAGTTGTAAAACGGAATGCTCAGCGTATTACTGTTTCTCGTTGCCAAGGTGTGTACTTCAGATCTCTTTCTAAATGCACTGAAAGGTGACATGAATCGGGAGCCAATTCAGCTCCCGTAAAACTGGCGAAATATGCTCCGGCATGCTTTTTTGTGCCAGTTACGATGCGAGCAGCAAAACAATGGCTCCAAGTCCCTTTTATGCCCTGTGGACCTCACCTGTGTGCTCTTTTGCGCTCCTACAGATATTAGGGGATTGTTCTCTGTGGTATGGCTCCTGCTGCTTATCTTCCTGCGAGACCCCAGCTGAAAAGCACCCACAATGATAAGCTATAACACTGGCGTGGAAATCAGCTAAAGAACCGATCTTTCCATACCACGCGATAATCCATACATTTTGAGTCACCTGGTCAGTTTGGAGTCATACCGATTGCTACTATTTTCTAATGCCGGCAGCGAGCTCATAGCCAAACTTAAGGGGCCTGTTAACTTAAGTGCTTACCAGTGGATCCTGCGTTTGAGTATTGACTCGTTTACTGCGTTCTCTGTCAGTCAAACATCCATCTTCATGGCTACAGCGATGCACTCCAGGTTGGTAATATCCTTTTATCTGCAGAGGAGTGACCATAAATGTTTACCGCAGTGTTTTATTTCAGGCATTACGTATTGCCTTGTATAGTCCTTCTCGCTAAAATGTGAAATGAGGGGTCGATGATTAGAATTCGAATTGAAACAAACATGTTGCTCTTGCTGTGATATCTGCAGGGCCGAGTTGTTAAATACCGTGATAAATACCATGACAACCTATAGGTTTTTAATCGGACTTAACTCGGGGTTAGCGCTAATCTTACTTCGAACAACTCGGCCATAATTGTTAGCTCCAGATGTTCAGTTTGTGAATGGTTCTTAGTCATTTCTTTTCCGTAGATACGCTTTAACTAAAAAGAACCACTTGCGGCTGCAAATTTCATAATCGTCGTTACCATTAAAACTACTCACGGTCATCATTATCATCACTGAGCATCATCACACAAAACAAACAGACCAACCAACTCAAAAATAACAGGAGGAAAGGGGCTGCAACTCACATCAATGTTAAGAACGCAATGAAAGAAGAACAAAAATATTCCCTGAAAATGACAAAAAAATAAATAACAGTTTTGTTACACTGGTCACGGAGACTATAAATTTGACTTCTTTAAATCACACCGACAAGAAGGCCGGTCCACGCGGATATGCCAACAGTACAGTATGACATGCGTATAGTCAGAGCACAATTCAGATTTTGTTAATGCAGCAAACGTTTCACTTGCCAAACAACGTCTGAATCATCAGGTAATGAGGAATAATGTCAAGGGATGAAAACGTTTTAATATTTGATCTTTTTCTGATCAGAAAAATTAAAGTAATGTTGCAGTTACGTGTAATTCCGTTGGCAAATCGACTTGTCCCTTGTGTTCAGGAAACGTACGTTAGATATGACACTGAATACTTTTACCGACCTGCAGTCCATTTATGAGTCCAAAAGTAAGTTGAAAACGAACAATATTCATGCCGCCACGGAAAGATAAAATGCCAAAAACCCAACCAAGACAGAGACTAAGTAACAGGATACTGTTGGTCCGAAGGCAATACCTGTATACGTAATGAGATAACAACAGCAACAACAACAGTAACAACTTTATTAATAAAAAAAAAAAGAGAGAGATCAGATACACTTTCACACGTGCCTACATTTAGCAAGTGAAGCTAGTCGAGGCAGACAGTGTGAGGAAGCTACTTAGTAGATCAGTACATGTTTCTGTTTCTGATGAACAATCTGAGAGCAGCGACCTACACGACTTGCAACTCATCTTTTATTCTCTTCGGGAGTTCGGCTGCTAAGGGTTTCGCTCAGTAGGCGAACGTGTCCCTTCTCCTTTATACCCTTGGGATTTTGAATCCCCTTTGTCCGGGCTGAACACTAAACCTTAAAGGGGCTCTGTCACGATATTTTGAGGTATTTTGATCATCAACAAATTTACCTTTAAATGGAAGGAAACCTGAAAATAATGTTTTACAAAGGTGGAAAAACACCAAAGAAATAATAATAAACCAGAAAGGAACAAAGATGGTTAAGGATGGAGAAGATTGACACGGATTACAAACAACAAAATTGAAAAGTTTAGCTAAACTTTTCAAACCCATTTAACCGTGACATAGCTCCTTTAAGTAGCGAAGTTTAAGGGAAAGGTGGCACTGCAAACAAATGAGCAAAGGGTTAAGTTTAGAAACTACGGCCGAACTGTTTAGGTTCCAAATTTGGCATTAACCGAGTTGATGAGAAAAATTATCTACCGCAAACAAGGCTGGCGTTTTTAACTCCTTATATATGAATCAAGAGTCAATTACCTGATAGACCGTTTTTCTAGGACAGCCCTTGCACAGATATCATAAGACGGTTGCCGGAGATTGTGAAGAGTCGCGCACGAGATCATCAAGTTGAGCTACGAACATGAAAATATTATTCGTCTTTTAGATCGAGAATTTGTCAAAGGTTACAACGCTCCGTGCACGATCTACTGTGGACAATCTAACGAATTTTCAACCATTTTCAGCAACATATGACAGTATTTTTCACTGTAGAACAAAACGTGGTTTTATCGAAGCCGAAAGGCGCGATCCACCTGACTGATCATAGCAAACGATGTTGGAGCGATGTTGGAGCGATGCTGTAGCTGCCACACAACAAACATTGGATGTGTTGTACGCTGACCAACGTTAGACTGTATTTATAAACATTCGACTATAGATGAATGCAGGAAATCTATAGGTACCGTAGCAATTAGAAGAGATGGGATAACGAATGTCCATACAATATGATCTGAAGGCCAACATGAGTAAAGGGATAATCTGTGAAGAAAAGAGAAACAAAAGCGCAGTTGGCTCCTTGGAATCGGTTTACTCGAGTAGATTGATAAGATTGATAAAAGAAAGGTAAAAAAGTCATTTTTCTCTCCTCCATTCCTTGCAAATTACGAAGAAATAGAGAAAATTTTCTCTCCTGCTTAACGTTATGACAACAGTTCCGCCCTGAAAATCTTCTTCAGCATTGAATTCAGGAGGATTGTTGTAAGCCCTATCACGACGTCGCCACTGGATTTACTCTCAACGGACACTGAAGGGCATCTATACCGCACTTAGTCCTTGAAAATAACCGGGCATCATTGTCGATACCTTGTTTACTTGATTGCTTAATCGAGAACTGAGAGACGGAAGAATGATTGACTGGCAGTATTCATATTGACCAATTTGGCCGACTTCGAGCTGACTGACTGACTGACTGACTGACCGTCTGTCCGTCTGTCCGTCTGTCCGTCTGTCCGTCTGTCCGTCTGTCCGTCTGTCCGTCTGTCCGTCTGTCCGTCTGTCCGTCTGTCTGTCTGCCTGTCTGTCTGACTGAGTGACCGACTGACTGAGAGACCGAGTGTGGATGAGTAGCTAACTGACTCTATTTTCCAAACACCAGTTCTTTTGGAAAACCTTATTCCTCCCATATTCCTAAACAGGAATAGGAATCGTAAACGGTGTAGTTTTAAAAGAATGATATCTTACTGAGTGATAAATTCGCATACAGAGCTATGTTGTGACAGACACGCAGATAAAAAGACAAAATGATTGAATAAGTAAAAGACAGAGTGACTTACCGGTTCCCTTAATGCAAAAGGACGGTGTGTAGAAAACGATTAACGAAAAACCGAACAACAAGAAAACAGACAATGATCAGCAATCGTACTCACACTCGTTTCCCCTGGCTTTGTTCCAAGGTGAGTCCTATAGTAAGAGACATTCCTAACACGATCATTGGAAAGCCTGCAAGAAAGGGAGAGCGACAAACGAACAGAGTAGTCTTTAGCCAAGCAAGGCCAAAGTCGGAAGTCGGATCCAATCAGAACTCAAGCTAAAACACGTAGACTGCACTCAGCGTTACTAAGCGCGGAAAAAGACGAGCAAGCCAGTCACAGTGCGAAGCTTTGGCCTCTGATTGGTTGAGGAAATGGCGCGAGTTTTTTTTTTAACCAATCAGCATACGCATAAAGCATCAATGCACTGAAACTCACCCCATCCGAATAAAAGGTAGTAAATCTTTTTCCTGAGTGGATGTGCGCTGTTAGTGTGATTGAAGTAGATGTATAAACTGTCCAGTAAGCACCATGTGAAACAAGAGGTAACTGTGTAATGAAGAATAACTGACATCGCCTGGCATCCCTCCTAAAAGTAAAATTGCCATTTATTGTTATCAAATGTAATCTTGGTGAATTCTCTCTTTTTGTGACAATGCGCTGACAAACTGACGATCATGACTTTACACCGTATTTACGCGAGGTCAAGCAGCTTAGCAATCAATGCATACGAACATGGCAAACCAACCTTCTTCCGATAAGCAGCTACGCTGAGAAGTAGAATAATTTGAGTAAGGCCCACGGCAAGAGTCAAATGCTGTTTTATCATAAACGGCTCCGTACGGGGTCTAGAAATCGAACAAAATTACAATCATTAACAAAGACGACATTTTACAGTTGTTTTCTCAGTAACCTGGCCTTTGAATGGCAGCGAGGCTGCTGGTGACCTTGTATGGATACGAACCGCATTGCTTTTGTCATGTAAAACTTGTTGTTATAGTGCTAATCAGTATACATTTACATGACAAAAAACAAAAAGAATCAAAGAGGTTTGTATCAAAACAAGGTTACCATCAGCCTCACTTCCATTCGAAGGCCAGGTAACTCAGCCACATCTGTGAAATGGTCCATCATAAACTCTAAATAGAACAACCCATTACGTCTTATTTGGAAGCTAGTATCTGCCTGACTAGATCGTGTCTCGCAGATACACTGGTAAACATCTTTTTTTTTTAAACCGCGAATTCATTCCGATTATCTTCACTGCCTGCCTTGGATATCGTCCGTTTGTTACTTTTGCAAGACGTTCTTCAAACTTGAATAGAAAGTCATCTTAAATTTCGCGAGCGATCTCTATGTTCTCATGACCCATACGCTTCATCTTGTCATTTACAAAGCGAGGAGATTTTAGTTCCTGGTCAGTAGCTATTAATTAGCGTTCAATGGAAAGGCGGATTACGTACGACATGTCGGCAAAATTAATATTTCCTCACTAGCCACGTTCTTTGTTCTGGGTGAATTAAATCCATCAGCTTTGAGGATGGCTGTCGGAAAACAGTTTTCTTCACGAACGTCACGTTCTTTGTTCTGGGTGAATTAAATCCATCAGCTTTGAGAATGGCCATCGGAAAACAGTTTTCTTCACGAGCAGCACAAGGATCAAGTGAGTTCGAAAGTGCAGTCTTATAAATGTCTAGAGTCGTGGGCTCTAAAGCAACCAAGTGAGAAAGGCCGTCTCCTAATGGTTTCATGGCATATCAAATTCATAGCAGGGCAATATCACGTATATTATATATTCGACTAGACTCGTTTTAATTTTGAGTCTGAAAATAAGAACAGCAATAATACTTTGGGGGTTTTAAGATGAAATTCAACTAATTCGTTTTCTGCCAGCTTACGAGGGATTCTGATTGATTTTATATTGACAAATCACTTTAGTTTTCTTTAGCCATCTTCAAGCCCCCTCTGAACGGCATGCTTAAATTTCAAAAACAGCTGAATTCCTTTTAGTCTTTTGGTCCTGTGACTTGAAGTTATCGCGTCTAATAATTGAAACAATCTAAAGCTTCGGCGATGTCCTTTTGACTTTATTTTCCTATCACTCCGATGGATACATTCGGATGTTTTCTTATCCGTTTTCGGTGGTCAAGTGTGGACGGTCGAAAACGCTAGTGCGGACGAAAAACTTTTTATCCGTTTTCAAGAAACAGAAAACGAAGGTTTTCGAAAACGCATTAGTGTGGACAGCGCCTTAAGGTGGTGCCCAACAATCGATTGCATAGGCAAAAACTAAGGTTTAACATTTCAAGCAAAGGATCCGATTCATCTTTATTTTCTGGCGATAATGTTAGTTGTATACCGAACAGGGCGAGTCTACAAGAGCCGGCTTTTGTCAGTGATTCTGTGGCTGGATACCTTAATATGTGTGTGGGTTAGTCTATTCTGTAAGAGCTATTAAGCGGTACTTCATTATGGCAGTGCGGGGTGCTGTTTGCTCTGCGGTTCGACGAGGTTCTTAGCTTTGAGTCCGCGGAGGAACACACTTTACAACAATGCGATTTTTCTGCTATTATTTATGATTATAACTGCGCCGTTTTGAACACTATCTCTAATTCTGATCCATCGATTTTGTTATCGACTCAAAACCTACGCACTGACCGCACAGCACTGCATGGAAAACGGTCCGAAAAGCATGGGATATTATAATTTTTACAGAGAAAATTGATAGAATAATAGAGTTTTGCCTTCGACGGATAGATGAAATAAAACATTTCCCGACCGAAGCAAGATATTCCCAACATGATTAAAAATGTTTCAGCTCTGGTTCTGTCTTCGACAGCAATTTCAATTCTTCGAGCTGTAGGCCATCCTAATATTTTCGGGACACCTGGTCAGTTATCATCTTTCATGAATGTGACCAATTGGCTTACAAGTTAATGGTAAATAAACAAGTTTAAAAAGGATTTGAACACCAAGTATATTTGAGCGCATATTCAACCAGCCGGTCAATAAACCATTAAATTATTAAAACACAGTCTTGAAACCTTTTACTAAACTATACCGTAGTTACACGTGCGGTGTATTTTATTTTCCTTTTTTTGAGGACCAATCGTGGGAAAGTTTTCTTAGGAACTTTATCAAGCATTTCCTCTTAGTATTTGCTAAATTGAATTCAATAATTGACAGAAAAATCCACAGAAGGCAAAAATGCGATCAAGGCTCTATTTACACAAACGACATGCCAGTATAGGTGGGTATATGTAACCATCTTTCATAAATGCCTTAAAAACTAACCACTGAAAAAATTGGACGACCTCCTTGAAAAGAGAAAATATCGTTATGGTCCGAACCTCGTCGACACTTCTCTTTCGCCGCTTTACTCAAGTAGAGAGTTTTTGATCCAATTTTTTACCACGATAGATTTACTTAAAATTTAAGGGGTACAAAAAGCAGAAAAGTTCGAAAGAAACTTCTCTCGTGCGTATTCTGCAGTTAAGCAATACATTTAATAGGTATCATTAATGTTGTCACTTCCAGAAGTGTCACCGGATTCATTTGCAAAGCGAGGTTAGGAATTAAATTACCTCTCTCTTTTCGCTTTCCAGTAAGAAGTGGTGTGTTTATTCACATGAATAACGTCTGCAAGCGCGGAAAATCGAGTTTTTGTGATACTTTCATTCGAGGTGTAATGATCACCAAGCTAACGGACCGGAATATTAAAACATCTACGTTTTAATAATCGATATGCAAAGTCAACTGCCTTCGGTTTGTAATTTGCAAACAAGTGCCTGCTTTACTTCTCCTGTTAATGATTTGAGCAGTTTTCGTTAAACTCATCTGCAGGAAAATACATAAATTTAAAATCATGATGCAACATATGTCGTCAATTTATTTGCACATGTTTTGTCGTTGGAGCTGCAACAGCCGACATATGCGTTACACGAACTCTCTTCATCTTTATCACATACTAACGATCATGAGTCGCACGCAAATAAAAAGTACGCGACGAAAATTATTTGGATCAAAACTGGATGAAGCGCAGGAGGGTTAATTG
Organism: Astreopora myriophthalma; assembly: GCA_014634185.1. Taxonomy (NCBI): domain Eukaryota; kingdom Metazoa; phylum Cnidaria; class Anthozoa; order Scleractinia; family Acroporidae; genus Astreopora; species Astreopora myriophthalma. The sequence goes on along the minus strand of BLFK01000134.1, from coordinate 3,098,301 downwards.
ATTTTCTGTTTACTGATTCGCTATGAATTTTCATCTGATTTTGTGGACATCTAACATAAGAGATATTCAGCTTTTCCTTTTTAAAATGACATCATAGCTTACCGCAGAAATTATATTGCAATATTAAGTTTGAGGTTTATTATTTTTCTACGATGGGAGTTTCACATCGTATTTTAGCCTTAATACTGGTTTGTGTCTCCACTGCAAGAGCTACCCGGAGAGGCTTTCCAGCAATATACTCACTAAAACAAAGAAAATTCTATCACCTGAAAAATATGAAAGCAAGCACAGCTACAACACAGAAGAACAGAGATATCCCGCATCCAACGATTGCGGTAGCGTCCAGACCAAAGTCGTCATCTGCGGCTGATGTGCCCATTCTTTTATTGCATCGTGAAAGCAAGTGTGAAATTCAAAATAAGAATAGAAGTCCGCCAGCGAGTTGTCGCCTATAAATGCAGTGACCAGTTTTGTGGTAAACCGGAAATGTTCTTCACTTTGAACGATTGATTCAAAACTTCAACAGCGACATGCTTCAGTTTCTCCAAACAGAAGTAAACTCGGCTAATCGCCCGGTTTTACTCTCGCACGGACCGAACATAACCCACAGCAAGAGATGCGGCTCTCGATTGTAGCACTTGAGATCGAGACTGAGCATGAGCCGCTGCTTGCAAGCGGGCACGCGTGGTGAGGAGGTAAAAATACGATTGACTCCCCGGATCTCGTTGGAGTTATTTAACGAAGTTTGATTTCGTTAAGTTTACGTCGGAAGAGTGACCATTGCCTCAATATAGATCCATAGTTAATGTTTTAATGACATTCGCTTGCCATTGGCTAGTATTTGTTGAGTAGATCACGTGTCGAAACAGATGGTCCAGACGTTTTAGAGGATTGAAGACAGAAAAACAGAAAACAGAAAAACGAAAAACAGAAGACCAAAGGAAAGCGCTGCCTAATAGCTTTCATTTCAATGAACCGACAGAGTTTGGAATTTTATCCATTCACGCAAACTTTGGACGCACATAATTCACTAAACGTACTGTCAGGAGCCGGTACTGTTTAACATAAAAATTACAGTGTGCGTTTTTCCATTTTTAAATACAGAAAAAGTCATGGCGTAATTTATCTTACCCTCAGGCAAAAACAACTTGACATTAAGCATAATTAATATGCAATTTTCGTCTCGGAAATTTGATAATTCTAGCGCCATGATTTAGATATGCTGTAATCACGTTGTAGGGTCAACATATTCAGACCTTCGAGGGTTTTTCAAACTACTAGATCACGCAGCTAACCGCTGAGCAGTGAACTCGACAGCTAGCTTTATGCGCCGGAGCCCCAGCCCAGGTGTTTTTTAATTTTCCTTGAAAGGCTTGAAAAGTCATTTGATGCCCATAATCTACAATTCTGTTTTCATAACATCACTTTCTCTGGATAAGAGAGAGGTCTAACTTATCACAGTTTCATGCTGAAACTTCGGATGCAAAGCAAAAATGTGGCAGCCGAAATGGCAAAGAAACATTTTGGAAGTTTCGAGAAATTCATGCGAGGCCTATAAAACTAATTGAAATTTTAAGAAATGACGTACGTCTAGAGGAATTAAGTTCGAAGAGATTTTGAAGCCTGGTCTGGAAGCCTGAGAAGATGGCACTTTGAAGCCGAATCAGGAAAGGATACATAAATTATCAAATTAAAAAAGAGTTCAGTATAAAAAAGGTCTTCAGTACGTCTTCAGAGTGAAATTCAGCGAAGAAATAGTACATTGTATTTTTGTAAAATGAAAGGGACAAAGAAAGGATCGAATTCACTGCAGTGTAGGTCGCCGGGAGTAACGTGCTTAGCAAATGTGGCCAAATACTAAGACACTTCCTGGTGTCATCTTTGTTTAGAGCCTAAACGACGGACGACCGGACGACAGGACTCACTCGATAAGCCCAGCAATAATCCAGCGGCATCCTGCTGATAAATTGGATTGTTTGCTGTCCTGAATCCTTCGAACAATAGGCACGTGTTCTTTTAGGATCAACAAAGTGATTTCTAAAGAAACTGTAAGGGCGCGTTAGTGGCAAGAGACACAATAAGTAAAATTTATTTTACAATACGGTACAATACTATAAGAGATGGTCAGTGAACGCGCTCCCCTGGAATTGCTCCTGCTTTATGACAGACGTGCGTATCGAGTTGCCTACGGAAATGTAAATAGCACGAGAGAATCATGAAAAGTGGAGTTTGCGCGCTTTCAATTAAGGTTAATCTTAAGACATATAGCCACAGGTTAATCAGTTTTTTGCCTTCCAAGGCTTCCCTACGGCGGCTCCATAACTTGTCCTTGCGTCTTGCAAAAACTTTCAGTACCTTGTATCTAGCCATTATTGCACCCGTTTTATCTATTTAATGTACTGTCGGCTGAAGCGGAACTGAGCTGCGAGTACGACAGGGATCTGTCACATATATATGGTTTAGGGGCCGACATTTCTCTCCCTCAGATATCCGCGGGCCGAAATCTCAGAGGTTATCGTCATGGTACAACGCGAGAATCTAGACTATGAATTATGAATGGTCTAGAGCGTGAATGAGGATGTTAACAGCCATCGTGTCGATGTCAACGGCCGGAGATAAAAGTTACAGAGCCAACGCCTTTGTTAAAGTAATGTTTACAATATGAGCGGCATTGTATCACATTTACAAACTCGAAGCGATGTTCAGCCATTATTTTTGTTGTACGAGTCACTTTAACGAAGAAAGTCAAACGAAAAGTTTATGTAAATTAGGAGAATCTTGTATCAGATATACAACCATTGATCAATACGACCTTTCCGGTTTCCTTTATGAATTATTAATGAGTTAACTAATAGACGTTAAATCTCCGCCAAGTCCCGAGGGTGAAGGGGCCGGGATTTCAATTGACCAATGAGAAGTTCTATCATTTTTAGCACTCGCAAATGCGCGTACATCCTGTGGGCTTGTAACATATGGAAGAAAGAATGACTACAATTCTAACTATATAATGCTCGAAGTTTTAACGTTATTCTCTTTAATAGATTGAGAACGAGAGCAGACGGCAAGGTAACTTTCGGTATCTTTGTATTACCTTGTTCCCCGTTTCATAAAAACCCAAACCATGTGTTTGCAATCCTTGCCAGTCAATTATTATTTTTTGCAGCGGGAGGGCCTACCAAAACTGGGTTCGATATTATGAGGCTACGCGTACGGACCGAGCTCAAGCTCAACCTCACGAAGTTAATAACTGATTTATCGTATGCCCGATTTTAAACTTTTTATAGTCGAGTCGGGTTGTAATATTCATAAACAAAAAC
>BLFK01000134.1:3074984-3089984 GCA_014634185.1 Astreopora myriophthalma | reverse complement strand
GTATTTTTTTTCACCTTGGGCACCAGTTATAAGTATGCAGTCTAGGGTAGGGGCTGTCTTAGGGGTGGCCCATTCAGAAAAACGCAGCTAAGGCCCCGGAATGTAAGGATGCTTGCAAGGATGCCTCCTCAAAGGATCTGCGAGCATCTTGGTATGCTTGTTGCTAAAGTCTATCAATACCGTGACTTACATCGTTGAAGAGGCTAAATTGGTATCTTCGTGTTTTAGTTTTCCATCCAGAGCTAACCCCCTTTTATCCTGTGGACAAAAAGAGAGAGAGCAACTGCTAAAGTACCTTTAACAACTTGCACAGCTAATTGCCAAGACCCTTGATGCATATAAATCAGCATCCATAAGGCAGTCGGACATATAACTTTTTAACCTAGATCAAAACGTAGATGTAGGACCACACCAGCAGTGTATTCGATCTGTTTAGTATAATATGCAACCTGCTAAGCTAACATTCGTCTATTCATAAATTAGGGCTGCTCCTTTAGCCCCTGTACACATATTCTCTACAGTCTGTCATTTTTATACTTGATGTATATATTTCTTTATTGTATGTTTAATTAAAGTCGTGCCAATTAATAGTGTGGATAAAATTGAAGTTGAAATTGAAGTTGTGATGCGGGCTACTAGTGTATGTGGGGGTATGTAGCGAATGACAAACAGCTTCCAGTCTTCTTGTTACTTTGGTAGATTTTGCATCAACTCAGTTGATAAACTAATTCACTGGGATGAAACAAGCGGAGGCATAGACGTAGGGTCTCACTTTCCCATAGAATTACTGGTAAGGATAATGGATAATCAAAGTTATATATTACCCTATTGTTTGCCAACAATGGTGTTAGACGATATACTTTTGATAAAGTTCCACTCTGTCCGACTGGGAATCCATCTCTGTTTTAAGTAGAAGTGAAAAGTACATGTATGTAAGTAAAGGAATTCCTGGCAAGCAGCTAAAGCAACCCAGTTATAAATCATCATCAAAGAGCATTCACACTGTGTTAAGAATGTAATGAAGTCATATGGTTCTGCGCAAAACCCTCAGCAAAGTCTCCTTTGATAGCAGCAACAGTATTTTCTTTTCCTACATATTATTGCAAGGGTACACTAAAACTTACTCAGATTCTAGAGAGGCCACAGGACATTTGTATTGTGCAGTTGAAAACAGGCATATATCTGCAAATTGTCGTACTAAAAACAACAGAACACATTCCATTTCATTTCATTTTTCATTTTGTTTAGTTCTCCACTCCACTGCAAAATTCAAAGTATGCACTTACAAGATTTCTAGTTATATACAGTTATGCTTACTACAATAGATAATACCAGGTAAATAATTGACAAGATTTCTAGTTTATATAATTATATTTACTAGAACACAAAGTACTATTGACTGGTTACGATAAACATAGATAGTCAAGGGAGAGGAGAGGAGCACAGCTAGACCTATATCGCACCCCGTGCACAGAACACATGTTATATTCTTGGTTTTCACTCACGCGATCAGCAGCCATGTTATGTAACCGAAACAAAACAAAATATTTGCATATAAACAGAGTTCAGTTCCCAGAGGATTCATTTGGGACACGAACATGGCAGCCGTTTCTTTGTTTGGGGACACCTACATGGCTGCCGGGACGTCATGTGAAAACTGCCAATAAGTTAACAAGAATAATTGAGGAACGCCACTCTGTTAGAATTGCCAGGTTTTTGCTGCTGCGATTTTGCCAGGGAGTCTTGAAGGCTTTCATTAAAAGATAACACACAATGTTCACTATAACCAAGCATGCACGCTTACTAATTAGGGTCCCAATTATTTGCATTCTTAAATCCTAATATCATGTCCTTATTCAAAAGGAGGATAAATCACTATCCACCGGATAACTAAATCAGTTTTGCTAGTTCTTATTCACTGGATTGTGATTTATCCTGTGGATAGTGGTATGCACTGTTTGAACAACCGAGGCCTGAGCAAGATTCTCTCAGAATCCCATTGCACAGACAGTTACATGTGTACTTACCCAAAGAACCCAACACTTCACATGGCAATGTCAAGTTGAATTTGACTTACCTGTGATTTTTATCTTCTTGCATGTTTTAGATGAGCTATTTGCAATGTGAACATTGACTCCAATTTCCTCTCCATGATAGTACATCTGATGAAAGATTTGAAAATATTGTTTTAAAAGAGGTGTCTGCTGTTCCCCAAGCCAGTAATTTCAAATAAGTTCTTCGACGTCAAAACTATGGTATATCTGCTTGTGTATTTGACAAGATTAAAATTATGGTATTTGTTTAAGTGTCAACTGATTTTGCACTGGAGTACTAATTACTGCAGACACAGAAAATCAAAGTAACATAATTCAATAAAATAAAATCAGGGATCGCATTACCGCAGACATCGTGCAGTTTTCCGCAAATAAAATCCAAAAAAGTGCATCTTCAAAATTTTAATACACCCCAGGATGCAATACATTGACTTGAGGAAGTCAGTCCACTTGCTTTGAATTGTCAGTAAATTTGGTTGTTTGAGTAACATTTAAATATAAGCAAAGAAAACTAACATCATGGGCACCATATTGGATTTAGCTGTGCAAAGGAGACTGGACAGGAGATGATTACACATCCGGGAAAGTTAAACAAGCTCCTGCCATTTTTAAGCTCGTTTGCCAATACATGGTCAAAAGAACTAGTTTTTTGTAGAGATAGGTCACCAAGATTTTGGGACCCCAATTGAACCAGACATATGGGTCACAGAACCCAGATTGAAAAATCCTAGTGCCATCCTTGTAAAATCATATTTTGTTTTTGTTTTGTTTTGTTTGTTTGTTTTTTTGAGAGGGGACAACTAGAGAATCCAAACAAAAACTTCTTAAAGTACAGCAAAGAGCCAACAAACTCAACCCAATGACAGCGAGTCCAGGAATCCAATGCATTACATGGTGATGGAAGGTGAATGTTCTTGCAACTGTAAAAGCCCTGCTCCTTCATAAGACTAGTTGTATAAGCCAAGGGCTAACTACCTAGATCATACTTTATGTTGCTACACACCCCTTTGTCCAAGCTTGCTTCAATATGGAGCTTATGCACACTCAACATGAATTCTTTGTCTGTCTCAGCCCTTGGCTGTGTGACAACATAGGAGCAACAGAAAATGAAACCAGTCAATGTGACATTAAGATAGAGAAGAATTTGAGATAAGTTTTCATCATTGTTTAATGCTTGTTAATACTTAGTACCTGCCCACAGCAACTGGATTAAAAGTGATTTATTTCAAGAGAATGATGTTGATGGTTCTTGCTAAACTATTCCTTTGTAATATCAACAAGTACAGATCACCTATAAAGCAAAGGTAAAAACACAAACCTGAGGCAATGGGAGCTCTGGTGCATATGTGATTTTCCTGATCGCTAACCTCACAGTGTCACTAAGAAGAAATCAAAACCAACAAATTAGGGACTAGATTCACAAACGCCTCCTAAGCTAAGATAATTATTTCCTCGGTATTGTCTTACAACAAGTATTTATGTATTAATTAATTAATTTATTTATCTATGGATTCATTTATGTATGTATTTATTTATTTTATGTATTTATTTATTTATTTATTCATTTATTACTAGATGCATAAGGTAAAGCAGTGATCTCTCTCTAGAGACAAACCTAATGCACAAGCTATAGAGCGAATTCACAGATGCGTTTAATCAATTATTCTTTTCTCTTGATGCTAATTTTCCTCATAAGCCTCCTTTTAAGTGAAGCTATGATCCTCGCAGTTATGAACACAATTTTAGCAATTGCATAGGGAAGCCTGAAAAAATTCAGGACCTCAACGGGGTTTGAACCCATGACCTCGTGATGCCGGTGCGACACTCTAACCAACTGAGCTATGAAGCCACCGATGTTGGGAGCTGGTCATTCATAGCTCAGTTGGTTAGAGCGTTGCACCAGCATCGCAAGGTCACAAGTTCAACCCCCATTGAAGTCCTTACGCAATTGTTAAAATTGCGTTCATAACTGCGAGGATCATAGCTTAACTTGATTTCATATCCACAGTTCAACATATGATTCATTTCATATATCATTTCATCCCAAGCCTCATTTTGAAGCAAAAATTCTTTTCAATTTTTACATGCTAACTAGGCTACCTGTAGTGAGGAAAATCAACATAGAGCGGTTTTCAATTGAGTGTCGAAAGTAATTAGATAATTACTTTGGTTTTGGTTTTGGTTTGGTTTTAGGTGTGCGTTTGTTTGGCTGAGTAATTGGTTTTTAATTTAATTGGTTTTGGTTTTACGACACTCAATTGAAAATCGCTCTAAAGAGAAAAGAATAATTGATTACCCATCATTTATGAATTTGGTCTATAAACGGATAAGATGGAAAAACAAAACTGTAAGAATATTCAATCTCAGTGATGCAAAACGTTCACATAATATCACTGTTCTGTTCTAAAAGTAAGTGTAAACAGCTAGTGGTGATTCCCACAATGTTCAAGTGTATTAACTTATCATCCAATAAACAGCAATATGTAACCCTAGTTTCATTCCAGTACCACTAGCAAACTAGACTTCAGATTTTGATCAGAGTGCATTTTTAACAGGAATAAGGTTTTCCAAGAAAAACATGTATATTCCGAAAACCGAATGGTTCTTGCAGAGGTGACCTGAGAACTATACCTCAGAATAGTCTGAACATGACTAAGAGTGACATTTGGCGGCCGCACACAATTTGGGTGCCAAAATAATCCCCCCCCCCAAAAAAATGCGTATTCTGTTCATTCCATTCATTCTCTTATTGAGAGCAGAACGAATGGAATAGTATTCTGTTCATTCCAAAAACGCATAAATCACCCATTCCGTGTATTCTTATTCCAGAATAGTCCCCAAAAAATGCACCCTTAATAAGTACTCACCGTTTATGAGGTTTTTCTTCTGGTTTCTCATCCTTTTCTTTCTTCTCTTCCACAACGTATGTTTTAAGTTCATAATCCACACCACAAGGCTAAACAGCCAAAAAAAGATAAAAGACTCAACTACAGTTAATTGCAAATATTACAGTATCATTTTGACGACTAAAAAATTAGCTTGGATTCTGTCAAATAATCAATCTGGCCAAATGCAAGATTGGCCTGCACAGTCATGCAAAAGATTTCATTTTCCTCATTTAATTATTTCTTAGTTGTCAAGAATTAAAAGAACAGTGAGATTACAACTCACGTTCTCTTGTGTCTGAGCTCATAGCAATGACCACTAGGCTAATAAGCCAACATGACATCAACTTGAGCAAACTGCATTATTAATGGTTTTATACCCCACAATCAAATTGTGAAATCAAAAACTGCAAGACCTGCCAAGTTTATGTTGATTACTTTTATAAATTCACACAGTACACGATACGTACAGTACTTGATAAGTCGCTTTGTTTTAAATCACACCAAGCTTTGCTCTTCACCAGGGTCCAGTTGTTCAAAGCCAGATTAAGCTAACCCTGGGTTAGAGTGAACTTTGATTCCAGTTTATTTACCAATGACAAAAATTTTCTGAAACAATTGTGCTCTTTGCTTGTGACTTATACTTTTCTTCCCCTTTAGTCTAAAATCACCTTTTGAAAGTGTTTTCAGAGGGCAAAATTAAAAATTAATGTCGGTTCATTTTTAATCAAGGGTTAGCATTAATCAGTTTTCGAACAACCGGGCCCAGGTGTATGTTTTCCTTTGTGCTTGCTCATGGTGTTGTTATATAAGAAGCAGAGCATTTTGAATTTCCAGTCTGTACATGACCTGGGAACCCTATAAGTCAGTGACCTTTGGACCGGACTTGGGTACAACTTGAAAATCGGCCAGAGTGTAGGCTATAGCTAGCCTTTTGTTTTCATTTTTAATATACAAATCTGGTTTAAAAACTGATGGTAAAAATTGCAATCTACTGAAGTTCAGGGTACCTTTCCGGTGTCTCCAGGCGCTGGTTGAAGAGTCACTGAAGATGGAGACCCTGGTGGTAACTACAACACAAAAAACAACTGAGTTAAACTTGAGTAATACACCTGCTGTAAACATTAATACTGGTTTAGTTTTTAAAAAAGGTTCCTGACCTACACATAGCTTAAATGGGACCTCAGCAGTCTATGAAGGCTGAAATAAGCATTCAGCATAAGTTCGACCATCTCAAAGAGGGATTTTTTTTGTTTGTTTTGACCCCAACTGTAAAAGAGATTAAAAAATGTTTACTCAATAAAACCCACTGTAGGTGAAATACTGGTTAAACATGAGAGTAGCATTTTGCTCCAATATAAAGATATCTTCAAAATGCTCATGTTTCCTAACTTTGCACCAGTGTGAGTAAAGTATGCTTGTATTAATTCTGCCAAGATGAGCTCCTACATTGAACTTACATATGAATACAACACATTGTGTGTTAAGAATGCCAATCAGATAAGCTAATTGCACAGAGTCTAACGTGAACAAAAATTAAAGGATGTGAAATGTAGATTAGCATTAGTCATTCCTATTTATAATTTTTTCTTCAGCATTTTCTTAAGCAAACAAATGGAACTGGAGTTGATGACTTCATTGTTAAGCAAATTAAACTTTTTGTGCTTTGGAAAAAAAAACTCTGAACATTCATCTAGGCAGGCATCATCAACAGTCCAGTGTCAAATTCATAAAGACTGCTGGATAAAAAGGTAAAAGGTGGCTATGCACAGGGTTAGCCTCAAGCTAAAGGTAAATGTTGACACATATCAGCAGGAAAGTGTTCAATCGTAAAAAGACAACACATGAAACTATGAAAAGTTCATCTTCAAATTCCTGCTGGTAAACTTCAGGTTGAGCTTTGCCAATTACAGATGCAACTTTTGTATTTTTATCCAGTGGTCCTGTTGAATTTGAAACTGGACTACTGTATCTCTGAGTGGGCAGAGTCAAACCTCAAACTTAAAAGGATAGGCATTAGGACCAAGTTTTTTGTGCAGTCTCTCTTGAAGCCGTGTCAGTGGAACTTGTTCCTCTTCTTTGGGTGGATAAACCTGCATACAAGCCTGGAAGAGTAAAATAGTGCTTGGGTTACTATTGCACTGTTGAAGCCACAAAAATCATACATGTACATGTATGGATAGTACAATAAGGAAATAAGCACAGCATCTTTTTTAGCAACTCTTCTTCTGCTTAATTGAGATAAATAACAATGAAATTACATAAGTAACAATTATGATGGTTGTTAGTATGGAAGCACTTGCTTCTGTGGTAAAATTTCACACATGCCAGCTATAATATTAATTTTAAAAAATTTTGATAGAAAATTTATGCCAAATGCACAATACTCAGTATTAGAAGGGAAATGTGTCAACAGAAGCTGTTTGAAACTGCCCCACAAAAAGAAAGATTAAGGAACTAAAGGAAACTTAGAAACAATTTAGCAGTTCTACCTAAAAACAGCAAATGGACTTGAAGAAGGTCAAGCAATTAAGATCATCATTACTAGTAAACAAGCTGTAATATCTTACCAAGAACAAGTCCTTCCTGAATGTGAGGCCAAGCACATCCAAATCCTCCCTCCCATACCTAACAACAAGCACACAAAATTGCTAAGAAAAGTTAGTGGCTTCAAAAAAACAACAACAACAACAACAACAACTTGTAAACACCTGTTGACAAAGCAACATGTGTGAATTCATATCTTTTGAACTTCCTACTTTCAACCAGTTATACTGCAGCCAAAATCTGCTATGACGGCAAAGAACCATCACTTAGGTCAGACTGCTAGATTTAGAGAACTTAAATAATAAAATTCTCACCTAAATGCTGCCAGGACTTGGGCGAACACTAAGAAACAAAACTACTGAGTGAGAGAAAATTATTTTGCGTGCAAACAAAGTAAACATTTTAAAACTTAAGTGCGCAGCTCTTTAACGATGACAATAATTCCAAAGTTTGAGAACAAAGTCTACATTGTAGGTTCTATGCATACATGTCAGTGTTTTAAATAAAATGGTAAGCAAGAGACATCACAACATACAACGGTTACATTTTCAAGCATTTATTCTATCTTTAAACTGCTTTCATTGATATGGAGTTTTTCAACATGACCATAGCTTAATTTGATTTCACATCTGCAGTTCAACAGGGCTCAAAGTTTATTTTTGGCTTTGGGTGCACTTGTGCAACCAGGTGTAAATTTGTAGGCGCACTGCCGAAATTTTAAGCGCAGAGTTAAAAATTTTAGGCGCACAGCTTCAAATACTTGGAGCACCTACTCCAAAAGAATACTTAATTAACGCTTCAAAAGAGCGACTCAGGCTTCGTATTGCAATATTGGCCTATTCCGGCAGTATTGAACACAACTAAAACAAATAAAAGAATCAGGATATTTCACAATTTTATTATTTGGTGCTTGGTTGTGTTATATCTATGTTAAATTTATATTTATCAATCGGAGTACGTTAGTATGGTCAGTTGAGTAAGCACTAGAGAAGTTGCATTGTATTTTGGCTTTTAAGGTGCGGTGGTGCGACCACACGACTTTTTAGGCGCACAGCCAAAATTCTAGTCGCATATGCGACCAGTTGGTCGTTAAGTTTGAGCCCTGTTCAATATATGATTCATTTCATATATCATTTCATATGATCTCAAGTGTCAATATGTAGACCCAGCAACTGTACAGAATCAAGATGGGCTGAAATGATTTCACTCACAAATCAAAAGGATGTAGTGTGCTCAGTGTCAGATGGTCAGCCATGCAAATAAAAGAATGGTGTGTTTTTGTACACCATGCAATGTTCTATCATGGACAACCCACAACAAACCTTTCTTTCCTTCTTGAACATACTCGGGGTCTATAAGTACAACACCATCTACAAACAAAAGTTCAAGTATTACTACAATGAAAATATTATTTTTTAAAATTTGAACGTGTATTTAACAATCTGAACGGCCTTAACTGTGAGAAAATTACTTTGTTCATAAATAACAGTCAACATAGCTGAAACACAAAATTTTCCAAAATGCTGTTAACTCAAAAGACCCTTTCCTTTTATATTTTAGCTTTTGGGGAGGTGGAACAGCTGCAATTCTGATATGCAATTTATGGCCGTGATAAAGAGAAATTTTCTGTTTTGATAATGACTTTTTTCAGATGCATGCATGGGGTGCAAAAGAAATTAATTTAAACTACATGTATATATAGTTAATTATTGCTTCAGATTTTCACTAATCAAACACACCCTGCTTCTTTAAAGCGTTTCCTTACCTACTGGATCAATGTGTTCAATGTGATCAACAAAATCTCTCTTCCCCAGGTAAGTTGTGATCTGTAGAATAAATCACCAGTAAAAATGTAAAGATACAGAGGTACAAATTCAAACAATAAATTCTATAAAACAGCTGTACACTATATTTGCCTTCTGTTTATCAACCATGCCAAAATTATGCCTCCAACCATATTATGATCAGCAGCACAGGATACAGCTTTATTACGACCCTCCTTGAGTTAATGCATAAAGGCTAGAACACACAAAGGGTTTTGCTCCTCTTGCATGCTCCTGGAGAAAGCTTCTTTGTGATTTCATGGGTAAAATTGATCTCTGGGAGCAAAATTTCTACCCTGCAAAATGCTCCATGGTATTAAACTGGTTAATACTCAGGAGCAAGATCTGGCAGCAGATTGTGTGTTGTGCAGCAAAACCTTTTGTGTGTACTGGCCTTAAAGCCCTAAGGGCCATCACACAAGTTAACGAACTGCTCTGACCACTGGCTGCAGCTGCTGTGGCTAGACCCTGGTTCAACTCCTCGGCCGCACTCATAAATAGACCACTGGTCTGCCTCACATTAGTTGAGATCATGAAATCGTTACATTGATTTGTTTCTTTATTTTCATCGTCCTTTAAAAGCCCCTGAAGGGAAGTGGACCATTAAGTATTTATTTATTATTTATTTATTTACTTATTTATTTACATGTATTTATTAATCCATGGTTGCACATTTCTGTCTGCAATAAAGAAAGGTTTTCTAATATAAATTTCTAGTGTCAATGATATTTAGAACTAATTGTGACTTAATCACTCTCATTTTCCGGTGCCTACTAAAACCAGTAACTAAATCACGTCAATTTATGGTTGGCTGAAGCGAGTTTCTTCGGAACATGATTGGCCCTGTAATAACTTTGCTGTGGTTTAAAACAATGGAAAGTCTACTTTCCAGAATTCAGAAATTCTACATTTCATAGCACCTTGAAAAAAAATTAATGTTGTCATTAAAAAAATAATATCACCAGGGCTCCAAATTGCGACCAATATGGGCGCCAATGAGCCTAACATTTCCTCTTTGGCTACTAAAAATTCTGGTCTAGTTGCCAACAGAATCGCCACCTTGGCCACTAGATTTTTATACAATTTAGTCCAAACATAAGTTACCTTGTCTAGTTTTACTTTCAACTTGAGAAAAAAAGAGCAAACTTTTATAAACAAAGCCTGTCTGTGTTGTCTTTTGACATTACCTTTTCTTCTTTTTACCGCGGGTGCAGAATTTTAAGTAGGTACTTCATATATCACACATAATGGTAAATCCAATTTAAATTGGCTACTAAACATTTACTGCTGGTGCCTATTTTTCGCCACTTAGGCACCAAATGGCGACTAAGCCATCTTTTTTAAAATTTGAGCCCTGATTTACCTTCCTCTGTATATCACGCCACCTAGCATGTATGTGCCTACTTTTCAACCACCAACCACTTCAAGTTGGTTAAAATGTCCAGTGAAGCAAGAAAGCACACATATTATACATTTATTGTGTTACATAATTGACCCTAGGAAAAAATTTTTTCTTTTCAGGTGTGCTCTAATTTGAGAGTAAGTTAGTGGCATCTTAATACTAAAACAGGAAACGAAACATATTTTCAGCTGCCTCGTGAAGGAATATGGAAGTGAATGGCTCTTGATTGGGCAAGCCTTCATAATTTATGACAGTATTATTTTCAAGATATGCCAGCGTTTCCTAAATATTGTTTTAAATGAATTCAAGCAAAAATATATATTTACAGTGAAAGCACTTTACACTTGACTGTCTTAAAAATAAACCAGAAAAGGACATGTTCCTTAACCAATTTTCTTTCGTTTTTTTGTGTGTCAGTGCTTGCATCAGACATAACAATAACTTTATTAAACCAAAATAATAAGAAATCAGCATAACTATTTCCGCAAGAACATTCTCTCTCTCACTGGTCCATAAAGTAATTTCAACGTTTCGGATCACTGAACCGAATATCGATTTAAGCTTATATACACATCTTACATGTAGGGAAATTATCCTTCACAAAAATTCTCTCACCATACTGCCTAAAAGTTTAGAAGGGTAAAACTTCGTCTCCCATTCCACACAACGAAAACTGATACCAGAATTTGTAAAATAAGATCTAAAACCTTCAGTTATTCAAGTTGGGGTTAAAAGCAAGAGCTACATAGTAGCGTCTCTAAACCAGACAAAAGCAGCACAGACAAGCAATAGGCCAACGGGAAATTTTAAAGACAGCGAAAAAAGATATTGGCGTTGGTCTCTGGAAAATGTATCTTAAATAATAAAGGGTAGATAAACACAAGGAGACGAAATAATTAAAAAAAATTACCTTTCCATTTGGCGACGTTTTCTTAAAAACACTGCAAAAGCAAAGTTGAAAATCAAGCAGATATCGATCTAAGGACTTCTAAATTTATAATTTATAAAAGACTTAGAACACTTAGGGAAAATGCTTTGGCCATCTATAAATGTTACAGAACTTCTCTTATTAGGCACAACCCAGGGTGGACACAAGACAACGTACATTTGCATTTCTGCAGGAGCAAAATGCAGATAAGCTTTAACATAACACACTACACCTTCTCAACAAGGATAACGAGGCAAGTTATCTTTTTTTGTTTTTCATTTAGCTCACCGAGTTCCCGTTTTCTTCGAATCACTGTTCTCCATGTCAAATGCAAGCCGCAACTACCATGAAGAATTGTTATCCCAGTTCTTCCAAGTACCTTTTTCAGCGAAAGGATAATTGCACCAGCTGGAAATTCAGCTTAGGATTAATAAACAACAAGGTCTCTCGCTGACGCACGCCAAGAATCCACGATTTTCCGTCGAAAATTTAAGACAACATCGAACGAGTGTTGATGGATCACATGCGACAAACTGTAAAGAGTACAATGGCGGCAAAACACCGTTACCACATCGATCCGAAGGCAATGAATTCTGCACAATAAACACTTAGGCTTCCATTTGGCAGCGCACCCTTTTGGAGGAGCGAGCTGCGCATGCGTGTTGGTCAGGTCAGATGTTGTGACGTCATAAGAGTGCAATTCAACTCAGGCAGGTGAAAAAAGCGCTCGTGTTTTTTTTTTTTCGTAGTTGTTGTTGTTCCCTTTTATATCCTTTCCCAAATTATCGAAGACATCTCGTTGCATCAGTACAATTGGATAGATTAAACGGGAACCATTGCCTGGAATTTCGATTAATTCACTGATGAGGAAAACGAAAGCTATCGATAAGCGCAATGGCTGAAACAAGATTCTCGGCGGTTTACTGCCGGCAAAGTGAAAAGCGATTAGTCGGGGCAACTGTGCTTGTAGTTATCGAGAACCATTGCACTGTATCATCCCATGACCTGCGAAAATAGGCTGAAGTAACAGCCTAGAGGAATAAATTTGTCAAGATAATCTTCGTTCTAAAAACCCGACCAGAGTGCCACCCACTCATTTAAGTCGGCAAAAATTTCGACGTCGTATGAATTGTGAGTTCTAGACCAATTAAAAATGCCCCTCTTAGCGCGAACGTCTCTCAAGCTTTAATGGCTCTTTCGGATTTTGCGGCAAGTGTTCAGTTTAAGAACCTGGGCTCTGAAGCACAAATATATTTTTGTCAGATGTCTCGCTGAGAGCGAAGAGTTAAACAGATCCTGCATATATAAGTGAAATCTAATGACACACGTGTCTTCTATTCGTGTATTGCTTTTATCAGTTGAGCGGATGTATGTTTCTTTTTAATCGCGAAAGAGTGTCGCACGAGCTAACTGAAGACTATTCCTGGTCCACCTTGTAACAGAGCTTTCCTCTGGAGCATCGATATATCACTGCCGGAGACGAGGTTATGTTGAGTTCGATCGTGTGTTCCGGGATAGCCATCAAGAAAATCATTTCTTAAGTTCTACTTAAATAATTTTTTTTCAGAAATTTAATCTTAAATATATATCATGTGCTAACAACTGGTTACAAGTAGAACTTCTCAACTTTACGCAAAAGAAAAAAGCTAGGGTCCCTCATACACCACCTTAAACTTAAGCAATGATTTTTATGGCGTTTAATTTGTGAGAAAAATTCTGAGTGAAGGCCTTGTAAAGTGAAGCTATTTAGCGACTTTTACCTAAGGCACGTTATATGATACTGTACATGTTACAAGGTGTTCCTATGAAAGCTACTAAGCCGAGTACTTTCTTGAGGGCATGGGCGTAGCCAGGATTTTTCAAAGGGGGGGGGGGGTCACACTGAGTCAAACAGAGGGTACTCACCAGATTGTCACCTGCATATCGTAGGTTGTTTGCTTACAAAAAGGCTTACAAAGGGGGGAATCACGAGCACCCCAGGACCCCCCCTGACTATGCCCTTGGCGGCTATTTATTATGCCATAAAACGCAGTGCTATTGATCGGTACTTTTCAGCTGTGGTGATGTCCTTTGCGCTGTACGAGTGAATACTTTCCAAAGAGCCTGCGTTTGGATTTTTCAAGTGTGATCATTTGACGATCGAGTGTTGAGCAGGAGCAATTTCCTGTGAGGTGGTGTTTATTACTATATTCTGCATAAGATGATTGAAGCTTTTCAGTCTGGCAAATCAAAGGCACAGTGCTGAATAGCTGAAGGCTAGTGGCATTGCTTTCGTTTTATTATATTTCTTAATAATAAGTCTTTATTTATCAAAAGATGAAAGTACATTTCTTTTGTTACAAGCAGGTATAAATAAGAATCCAACTAATATATTACAAAGCTAATTCATATTTAAAAACTAAACGATTAATAAAAGAATTTAAAACGCATGGTATTAATCTTAGGTTTATAACAAGTTTCCTTCCTAAGTTGGTAGCAAGATGGTTTGACAAGAGGTATTATTGGTAAAAGTGGATGTCCCGTAGAGTTTACAACTTTTCTAAAAATTTTGCGATCGTGCCTCTCTAACTAATCGTATACATTGACAGGCTTAGACGTATATTTCCTTTTAAAACAACGGTCCAAGAAACATTGCACAGGTGTAAGATCAGAATCGGACGCAGCGTAGACAGATAATGAAAGTAATATCAGGTAAGACTATAGTATTAAAGAGAAGGTCTATTTCTAACTGATTGTGCCCCTCTTTGCGCAACGTTCTAAGGATATGAAGGGATTTGTTAGCTTTAATAAGTTTGTTCGTCACGTGCACAATGAAATAGTCTTGTTTTTGCTAATAATTGTTTCGAACCACAAATGCATCCATTTATACCAAATAATCTTGACACCGATTGGCCTGCCGACTCCTTTGTTGAAACACATTTTTGTTGAACGTATGCTGAATGAGTTGCTTTGGTGTCACAGGTCGGTTGATTCGAAGAATAAACTCAAACCGCGAGAAGCCAGAAAAAGTGCAGGCACGAAAAACCGTAAATATTGGAATGTAATGAGTAATGAGAAGAAAAATTAAGGTTTCTTCTGTCAGAATGATCATTACAGTTAAGTATAGAACTAAAGCAGCTACAAAGAAACGCGGACGGAAATCGGGCTCATCACTGTGCGGTAGCGCTAAACAACCCTGTTGTGGGTTCTAGTCCCGTTGAAGCTGAAGGTGCGCACCTTAATACGATCATCGTTCATTTAACTTTTAGACTACTCGTTCTCGTTTTCTATGAGTCAATAGATAGTCAACGAGGCGCTACGCGCCTCGTTGACTATTTGAGTAGTCTAATTGTTTTAGTAGAAATCCACTCATATACCACCT
>BLFK01000134.1:3040707-3074974 GCA_014634185.1 Astreopora myriophthalma | reverse complement strand
TATGTTGAGTTCGATCGTGTGTTCCGGGATAGCCATCAAGGAAATCATTTCTTAAGTTCTACTTAAATATTTTTTTTTCAGAAATTTAATCTTAAATATATATCATGTGCTAACAACTGGTTAAAAGTAGAACTTCTCAACTTTACGCAAAAGAAAAAAGCTAGGGTCCCTCATACACCCCCTTAAACTTAAGCAATGATTTTTATGGCGTTTAATTTGTGAGAAAAATTCTGAGTGAAGGCCTTGTAAAGTGAAGCTATTTAGCGACTTTTACCTAAGGCACGTTATATGATACTGTACATGTTACAAGGTGTTCCTGTGAAAGCTACTAAGCCGAGTACTTTCTTGAGGGGCCATGGGCGTAGCCAGGATTTTTCAAAGGGGGGGTCACACTGAGTCAAACAGAGGGTACTCACCAGATTGTCACCTGCATATCGTAGGTTGTTTGCTTACAAAAAGGCTTACAAAGGGGGGGGTCACGAGCACCCCAGGACCCCCCTGACTATGCCCTTGGCGGCTATTTATTATGCCATAAAACGCGGTGCTATTGATCGGTACTTTTCAGCTGTGGTGATGTCCTTTGCGCTGTACGAGTGAATACTTTCCAAAGAGCCTGCGTTTGGATTTTTCAAGTGTGATCATTTGACGATCGAGTGTTGAGCAGGAGCAATTTCCTGTGAGGTGCTGTTTATTACAATATTCTGCATAAGATGATTGAAGCTTTTCAGCCTGGCAAATCAAAGGCACAGTGCTGAATAGCTGAAGGCTTGTGGCATTGTTTTCGTTTTATTATACTTCTTAATAATAATAATAATAACAATAATAATAATAATAATAATAATAATAATATTTATCAAAAGATGAAAGTACATTTCTTTTGTTACAAGCAGGTATAAATAAGAATCCAACTAATATATTACAAAGCTAATTCATATTTAAAGCTAATTCATATTTAAAACTAAACGATTAATAAAAGAATTTAAAACGCATGGTATTAATCTTAGGTTTATAACAAGTTTCCTTCCTAAGTTGGTAGCAAGATGGTTTGACAAGAGGTATTATTGGTAAAAGTGGATGTCCCGTAGAGTTTACAACTTTTCTAAAAAATTTGCGATCGTGCCTCTCTAACTAATCGTATACATTGACAGGCTTAGACGTATATTTCCTTTTAAAACAACGGTCCAAGAAACATTGCACAGGTGTAAGATCAGAATCGGACGCAGCGTAGACAGATAATGCATAAGTAATATCAGGTAAAACTATAGTATTAAAGAGAAGGTATATTTCTAACTGATTGATCCCCTCTTTGCGCAGCGTTCTAAGGATATGAAGGGATTTGTTAGCTTTAATAAGTTTGTTCGTCACGTGCACGGTGAAATGGTCTTGTTTTTGCTAATAATTGTTTCAAACCACAAATGCATCCATTTATACCAAATAATCTTGACACCGATTGGCCTGCCGACTCCTTTGTTGAAACACGTTTTTGTTGAACGTATGCTGAATGAGTTGCTTTGGTGTCACAGGTCGGTTGATTCGAAGAATAAACTCAAACCGCGAGAAGCCAGAAAAAGTGCAGGCACGAAAAACCGTAAATATTGGAATGTAATGAGTAATGAGAAGAAAAATTAAGGTTTCTTCTGTCAGAATGATCATTACAGTTAAGTATAGAACTAAAGCAGCTACAAAGAAACGCGGACGGAAATCGGGCTCATCACTGTGCGGTAGCGCTAAACAACCCTGTTGTGGGTTCTAGTCCCGTTGAAGCTGAAGGTGCGCACCTTAATACGATCATCGTTCATTTAACTTTTAGACTACTCGTTCTCGTTTTCTATGAGTCAATAGATAGTCAACGAGGCGCTACGCGCCTCGTTGACTATTTGAGTAGTCTAATTGTTTTAGTAGAAATCCACTCATATACCACCTTCGAATTCCTTCCAATTTTCACTGATTTTAAGATTTGAAGAATCCGCCATTGTTTTGTTTTTGTTCAAAACGCCGGCGTTTTGGCCACTCGAGTAACGAGCCAATCGGATTGCAGGATTCGTGATAGAATGTGCGTGGATTTCTGGTAATCAAATATATATGTACATTCGTTATAAAAATTAAAGTAGCCGAGATTTTGACTTCACTGAAAACGTAGCAGACAGATGGCCATAGATTACTTCATACAAATTTATGACGTTTCTTTCAAGTTCACGTGTAAGCGTGAATTATGTAGGGCCAAAATGCCAAAACGATTACTGTTTTATAAATAAAATATAACGTTTTTTTAAAGCAAGACTTAAATATTTAACAAGGCAGATCGGCATCAACTTCAGCCGTTCAGATTCGTTAACAAAGGGGATTTCGTCGAAACTTCACGATGGGGAAAAAGTCTTAAGCCAGAAGGACATTTGCTGATTAAAACGTTACTCAGGAGCACCCAATGGACAAATTCAAGTAAAAGCCTTATTGGACATTTCTAACTTCCTTGTAATAAGCAAAGACAGTTTAAAGAGATGTTTTCATCGGCTAAAAGAATTTGATCTGAAGTGCCAGAAAATTTTAGGGAATGAAATCTCCTTTTCGAAAATTTCTAGCTGAAAATTCCCTTCCACAAATTTCCCAGCAGATCATTTGCTTCCCGAAAATCATAGCTTTCCTTTTTGAGTGTCAAAAATTGGAAAAAAGCAACCCTTCTGAAAACGTAAGGGACCATTTTTTCTCGGTTGCGGATCTTTTAGGTGATGTTTCAGTAAATCGCTTAATAAATATTCAGACAATACAGACCAAAGTTCGATAAAAGAAGACTCTAAAAATATACTTCGACTGAAGTAAAAAAAAAAATGCGAACGGAGAAAAAACGTGTTCAGTGTCAACAATGTAACTTTCAGTGAAAATAAAGAAATATGCTTTAAATGTCCAAAACAAAAACTATAGCCGATAAAAAGTCATATGGACTTCGCTTTCGATGGATAAATATGCCTTATAATTATAAACTGCCATATCACCCAGCCCCTAAAACTTGCTGTACCTTTAAATGTTGATTCCAATCGAAATGGACAAATGGTTTCTTAAACCGTTACATGTTGGATTGCTAAGGGCCCTGGAATTTTAAACACGTTTTCTTCTATATTTGTTCCCTTGAACGCAGCAGAACGGACAAATCAAATGCTTTTTACTTTCATGGACATCAAGCCTTATCCGTTAAATAACATACCGAGCGATTTTAGACCCGAATGTGAACCTCCATTCACGTGATTCGGTTGAGATGTAGGTGCGTTTGAAACTGCAAGGGTTGAACTCGAGTTTTCAGGGTCATTTAACAACTGATAAAAGAGCAAAAAAGTACTACAGTACTTTTGTTGTTGTTGTTGTTGTTGTTATCGTTCGTCTGATTCGTTGCCTTCTTGCAGTTCTTCTTCCATCACTACTGTTGCCACCGTATATGATTCTGTTGCTTGATTCAATAGCCGACTCATTTCTGTGATTTTAACTGACGAAATTGTTACTTAACACCATCCATCACCCCCATGAACGCGACTCAAAAAAAATATCTTTACATCCAAGTCTTCTTTCTGAACTCTCTCACACAATGAGATCGGTCGGCCTGCTCCACCAGAACTCCGCCAATAGTTCAGAAGAACCATTAGAAAAAAAAAATATTGAAATCACGGTTGTCCAAGTTCAAGCGTTGAGCGGCACCCACCGAGCGCACGTTTTAACTTAATAACACTTGGAATTGGTCCACATCTGTACGCAGCTATTACAACAGCCCACGCGATTGGCTCAGAAAACAATAGAAGCATTCAAAGAAACAACAGAAACAATGAACCCTAACCCTAAAAACAATAGAGCTGCGTCCTAAACGGATTCAATGAAATTAGAGGTTGTAAACAGCTGCGTAGTATGGAATGTCCTTACGATGGCAAATCAAATTGCTTTCTTTATCATCTACAAGAATTAATTTTGATTTGAATGATCAACGCAATATCCCGTGAGGCGATCAACGCAATCAGCAAGATACACAAGTGAAATTACGAGAATGGCAAGGTATTGTCTATGATGAAAACCACTATTTTTCATTAGAGGCTGGTAGGGCTGTGCTGTACAATTAAAGCCTCTCTTTCGTGATTGATTTTTAAAAACAAAAAGGTGTGTTCGTGACACAACAGTATATAAATGATCAGTTTCCATCGCACAGTGATTGTCTAACAAAAGCGCTATTGTTAACCCTCGCATGTGATTATCAGAGTTAAGTGTTGTCAAAGGCTTACTGTCACAAACAGTGGTCACAAAGCAATGACCTTGTAGTTTCATTTAGTAATCAAGAAAGGTTAAACTGACTTGTCGTCTTCCAAAGCAAGATGTTTATAACTGTAAGGTTTGGAGGTAAGAATTTTATGAGTTATGGAATTTCGTGACTTCGCTGTTTCGTGTTAAATACGTGTGTTTGCTCACGTACAACAGCACGAGAGTCAAGTTGTAATACAAATTTTCTTCCCGTATTTAGATTGTCAAGAGGCCCTTTTCAACCCAAACTGCAAGATAAAAATTCTCCTAGAGGACATAAAAAAGAGATGTCGTCGCGACAGGGAAGGTTTGTCTCTGTTTTGTTTGTTTGTTGCTTGTTTACTGATCTGCAGATATCAATGTCTTATGTCTTTGCTTCTCAGAAACTATTGATTTGTCTGATGAATCGGGAAATCTTAAAAACCTTTTGGAGCACAAAAGTGAATATGCGACAGATCTACTCAAGGCCAGGCATTCCTTTATTCTCATAAGACTTGACAGTAAGTTTTGTGGGGCTTAATTACTGTAAATATTTGTACATCTGCTCTATTTGTTCAATGTATTTCTTAAGGTCTTGTTTGTTTAATGCTCCACAAAGACCATTTTCCTCTGGAGTCCGAACAATGGTTCAAATTGTGAGAGGCAGATATTAGCATGCAAGGAAAACAAGCTATGCCTTACTAGTATTCTTTGTATAAAAAATACTAACGAGGAGTGTTTTATCGGGTTTTATAATATAGATAGGATCCTACGCCCGCTCTGATTGGTCAAAAACCCATGTTTTGTCAGAGTACAAAACATAGAAAAAGCGTGTTTTATTGTTTTTCGCCACATTACCTCTATATCATAAAGCAAATGAAGAAGCCTAAGCCGTGTACTACACTGTGATAAAACACTCCGGACATTTGAGAACACTCAAGAAATGTAGACAACACTCGCCTGCGGCTCGTGTTGTCTACATTTCCCTGTGTTCTCAAATGCCCATTGTGTTTTATCACAGTGTAATAAACGGCTTAGGCTTCTTTATTTGTTAATTAAAGCTCATGCACGTGACGTTTTATCAGTGACTTGATAGGCTGTTAGGTTAATGAATTATGAATGAGTCTTGAACTGGCTGTATAGATAAGATGAAGTCGGTTTAGGTATGATATATGATGGTATAGTATCACAGTGTATTAGTGAGTGAATAAGACACTGATAAGAGAGCAATACTACAAGTTAGCTTTAAGTTGGATGGTCCATGGTTTGAAGTACACTGACCACTAAATAAGGCCCAATGCCTGATCTAGTGGGTTGGGGCTTGGGCAAATCCCCTAATGCAGAGCTTCTGGTAAGAGATGGGTCCTGGGTCAAGAAACGAGGGCCTTCCAGGGGTGAGGGTCCTCGTTCCCATTTGCTTATGTTCCCTTTTTCCCAAAATTACTTCCAAACTTGTTCCTAGCCTTTTGATCCATAGAATGGTTTATGCTCCCTTGTTCTGTGAGATATGTTGTCTTTGTTCCCCTGTTCCCCAGTTCAAATTAGCCATGTTCCCTTGTTCCCCAACGCCCCTGGGAGACCTTTAGAAACCCTACAAAACTGGACACCTGACCTGACAAATCAAGTGATAGACTTGAGAAAAATTAATGTATAGAGGCCTAATGGTATTGTCCCATCCAGATTTCCTGTGGGTACCCTCTCTCAAAAACCTCGCAGGAACTCTGCTAATGTTTTTGAAAACTCAGCCCTGCAGAGTCAAAGTGTGATCTTTGTAAACCACTTTGCTCGTACCTCTGCAGCCCCTTCTGTTTGTACTCATTCCAATCTTATCGACTTCCTTGTCAGTATGCACAGGAACTTCATTGTGTTTCATGTTTATACAACTGTAAATTTAATTGGCTTTTCCTTTGCTTGTATTTGGTTGAAATTGAGTGTTTTGCCTGAAAGCAGACTGCTGATCAAGACGAAAACTGAAATTGCTGCTGATAGGAGAAAAAATGTAGTTTTAACTGATTTCTTGCAATGTCACTAGCTACTAACTGACATGATTGTCAAGGGGTTTCAATAGAAGCCGGTTACTGGCAGCATACTACTACCTACTTTGCCTCTCACCGCTGACCAGTTTGTCTTGATTTTCACTAAAAATCTTACCATTAACTTGTCAAATTGCCACCTACAATGGGCTATCAGGGATCGCTATTTCAAAAGTTATTGAAACCCCTGTAATATTTGTAAACCTCTTTTTTTTTTTAAGAAAAGGAAGGAGAAGAAGTCTTCACATACACCCCATTGCTGAATGATATCAGGACAATAACATCAGCATTCCTACGTAAGTGTATCTGCACTTGGTAGTACAGGTAAACCATGTAACCGTGCTCGTAAGGTTCGCTTTCTTGCTGCCAAAGATTTTAATTTGTGCCCTCTCCCACATATTTGAGTGCAGAAGTACTGGGTCCTGTAATGGTAAATTTAACTCAGATAACCTTTGTATAATAAATTTAAATGTTATTTTTCTCCTTGTAGAGCATCTAACCAGGCCACACAGCAGCCAAAGTAGTTTATCTCCACCAAGTCGTCAAGGACGGCGAAAGTCGAGTGCCAACTGGACAAAGGCAAGAACAAGTCTTACACTGAGTGGTGAACTCAAGAAAAGAGTCAGAACAAAGAAGTCCTAGGCCTGAACCCTAATATGAGCGACAATAATTGCATTCACATGTTAATGAATGGTTAGGTTGGTAAGAGTTGCTTTTTCCTTCATATGGATGCAGCAAAAGACACTTTACAATTTACAGATGTGAATGCTGAATTTTTTTACGTAAAACTGCAGTGACTCAGTGCAAGTAAAAAGAAAATAACATCTGACTTTTAGAAAACAACACCTTTAAGACTTTTTTTCATGATGTACCCTGCACTGCAGATGACAATGTAGCATGTAAAATTGTTTATTTTTTAATATCCTGCACTTAAATCTTTATGATATCACTGGTGTGTTTGACAAAGTGCAACTCCCTTTAAAAAAAAAAAAAACTCTTCAAAAGTTGTCAAGATGTGTTTTTTTGTATCAGTTTGTTGGACTGACGGCTTGCTGGACTTAACTTTGTATTCTCTGAAATGTTTTCGACTTTGACGCTGGGGGTAGGAAGCTAGTAAGCTCTCTTGGGGGTCCGGGGAAGGGGTTCGAGAGAGAGGAAATCTGCCTACCTGTAACTTTGGCTATTAAAGGGAACCTCCACTGCTACAAAAAGATAACTTTAAAAGGCAGGAAGTGTTGTTCACAATCAAATTTGTTTGAAAATTCTTCAAAGAAACCGTTCGTGCGAAAAAAAAACTGAGTTTTAGAATCGCTTGTTTTCAATTTTAAATTTCCCGGGCGCTGCCATCTTGAATAATTGTGACGTGGTATGGTTGCTCTATTGTTATTATACAAAAGCTCTTTATGTCAGAACAATAGGGCAACCGTAACACGTCACAATTATTCAAGATGGCGGCGCCCGGGAAATTCAAAAGCGAAAACAGGCGACTCTAAAACCAATTTTTTTGCCCGGAAGAACGGTTTCTTTGAAAAAATTCCAAACAAGTTTCATTGTAAACAACATTTCCTGCCTTTTAAAGTTATCTTTTTGTAGCAGTGGAGGTTCCCTTTAATGCTATAGCAATGAAACTCAAAACATGGAAAAACTAAAAGTCAGTTTTTTAACTTTGATGAAATTCCATTGAAAATTTTAGCCTGGTTTAAACAATTACGATAACTTACTGTGATATCCTCTTAGGAGTACGTCTTGGCTACGTTTTTTTTTACATCTCGAGTAGCGTTCGAGTGGAAGGTTTATTAAAAGATCTGAACAGACATTTTCCCGTATTTGGAAAGATCGTTCTTATTCCAAAAGCCACTTTTTTTGGTTGGTTTGGTAACGTGTTTCGTTATTTAGAAAGACATCGACATCATGGGCTAAGCCGGGCACACTGCCTGTGAAAGCAACTCCGTTATTTGCCGAACAGTTTTTGCCGCATCATCTAGAAATGTAGCGTCCACTCATGCTACTTAAACTTGAACTTTATTCATCGTATGCACATAACTTTCATTCACAAAGATTCGCTGAAAGTGACAAATAACTATCAGCCACTTGCATGGACTGAGTAAACGAAAAAAAACCGACATACAAGTTATTATGCTTCTACGACTGAAACACTCCTATATCAAAACGAACACATTAGCGACGTTCAGATCGGAGAACGACACCCAAACCGCGTCACCCCCGGTGGGTTTTCTTTGTCCCTTACAAGAAATGATACAGTACATATTTTAAAATATGTCGAGCCGAGGAGAATGAGATCATTTACACGGCGTATGAAGCATTCTATCGGGGAAGGAAACGTAGAAAAACTGATCTACCACGCCCCTCAAAAGCCCCGAATATCGGGTGACATTTCCTATGTATCTGAAAACGACGACGTTTCTGGGAATGAAATCGTACGACAACTTCTCCCTTTTTGGCCTCCAAATTCCACGGCACCGGTGTTGACTAAAAACAAATTCTTATTTTACTGTTTTACCTGTCTGTGTTTTGAGTTCGTCATTTTTGTTGCAATTTCTTTTTATTTTTCCAGTCTTTGATTTTGTTTTTGTTCGTGTTTGGTTTTTGTTTGTTTGTTTTTTTTTTCAGGTGAGCTCGTGCTTACATGCACTGGCGTAGCTGGCTTCGCGCCTATTGCGTCCTTGATTTCCAAGCAATGATCAATTGAAATCTGATTGGTGCTTAACATTGTTGAAAAGCCGGCTAAACGCTTGCAACCTTTGCTGAATGTTGGACAAACTGTTTGATCGAATCAAAACATTCAACCTGCAAATAATCCCTGTCGTGTTACTAGTAGTGTTGAAGGCATTTAAGTTCAGCATCACTGGCCATCCTTTTTATAGGAGAACGACGTTGAGCGTGCGGTCTCTCAAGACTTGGCCTGAATGAAGAACCTTGCGTTTTTTCTCCATAATTTTTCCTTTCTCAACAAAGTTGCGTAGTTTGTCTGGACTATTTTTGGAAGTCTGTAATAATACATTTTAGGCCGTGCAAACACAAATTTGAAACATAAATGATTAGTCTACTAGAAACTGAAATAGGTGTTGTTTCTACGGCGTGTGCAAGGCAATCAAAAAGCATGTTATCGCATGACCAGACTATTGCATGCAATTCCAGAGCAAGCCTACTCGGAACAGGTCACTTGGTGTTTTGCCTTAATTTTCTCCCCCTCCCCCCACCAAAAATTTAGACACCTCCTTGAATTCTCTTCAGCTGTGCAACCCCGGTTGGATTCCTGTACTTCTCGCCATTCGCAGTCCGGAAAGCCCTTGAACTATGACTTCTCATTATCTTCGTTACATATTTGCTTTGTATCGGCGCGATCGTGTTGAAAGAAACGTCTGTCACTGCCCGTGCGATCACCTCCGCCGGTCTGGTCAGCTATTTACCGACTTGCTTGTTGTTGCCCGCCACTAAATGATTTTTTCACTTTGTTTGTTTTTCCAAGTAACGAAGGGGGTGTCACAACCCAGCTCATATCTAACATGTCTCCTATCGCGTTTCCCAACCGAAAATTCGATTGCGTGCGGGTTCTAGCTAGACGGCTTATGTTATCACCAATACTGCAAATTACGTCAAATATAAAACTGCTATCCAGGCAGATCATCGAAGGTGGTCGTTTGATGTTTTGCTGGAAGCCTTCGTTAACACGTCCGCGCTTCTTGCATGGATCAGGCACAGATCAGTTTTACACAGATGATTGTAGCACAAAGTACTGCCAAATATTTCATCCTTTGACCCTTTGCACCAGTGCTTTCGCGGTGTATCATGTTGAAATCATTACTTGTTTTTGAGCATAAAAAATAGAAAAAAAATAAATAAAAAAAGCAAAAAAGAAAACAAACGACCGAGGCAAATTTGGTTACCGGAAACAGGAAGAGGTAATATTTACAGAAATCATACCAAAGTTGTAGCGACGAAAGTTGATTGATATGGAAGGAAGCATACTTGACGATAAAGATAAGGTCCTTTACCAAGTACGGAGTGCATATAAATAAAATTGACTGGTTATTTTCAATGTTTTTTTCGCGTGTAAGAATTCGACCCAACAATTTCAAGTGCAACCTCTCCACAGCCGGTAGGGAATCATTATCAATCAAACAAAAATTCCCGTGCAAACTCCAATAAGCCGGGAATGAAAAAGACATAGCATCATTACAAAGGCCCAGCATGACTCAAATCACATCAAAAGAAGCCAAGCTAGTCAGCAATTTCCGGTGCCGTTAGGAGACGCCATCGATTTGTCTGCGCGCTCGATTTGCAATCGAGGCAAAAACCTGACCATTGATAGCCAACCTCAAACATTTTAGACATGTCTCCACCACGTTATCTTTCTTGGACGCGCACTTGACTCAGTGATATCAGCAACCGGATCAATACTCGGCGTTTTGAAATTCATTCGACCAGAAAGTCATTCCAAATACACGAGAAATTGACAAGTAAAGTACAACGTAATGCAGCGGCATGCAACCTTTATCACGCAATTTGAATAAGACTCTAAGAAAAGACATTTTGTCCTTTTCGCTGTTCATGACAGGCAAAAGCTAGTTGCGTTTTACGCAAAATGCCGAGAAACTCAAACTTTGCACCTTTTAACACGGTGAGAAAAATTATTCCCGCGCTTACGCGGGAAACGTTACGGTTCATTGTTCAGCTCAGTTAACCAAAGAGTTTTGGTCTACTCCCGGGAGTCCAATGCGATTTACTACTATTTAGCAAGCCAGAATGAAAAGCTATACGTGGGACCAACTATCGAAATCTTGTCGCTTTCCACAAAGTACCCTATTATTGAGATTATTTGCTTTGATCCTGGAAAGAATCTTGCTAATAGTTGACAGAATTCAATTTTGGAGAAACATTTTTTGAATTCCAAATGCTTAAGTCCTTTTCCCCAGGGATGATAATACAAACAAAAACATGGCTCGGAATTATGCCGTTAAGTGTACTTTATGAAAGAGGCTCTCGCTCGTAAGAATTGGTACAAGGATGAACGTTGACTCAGAGCCGAGGAATTTGGTTGAAACACGTTCCACGGTTCGTGTTTAAACAACCCTCCCACGTTTTCTACCTTCTTTCTTTCCTATTAGGAAACCGAACACCCTTAGAACACCAGTCAGTAACTTAACCACAATACTTGTTATACCTGTGCAATAGTCTGCAGAACAACTTTCATCCATTGAAGTTTATTCGCATTTTAACAACCTCAGAATCGATTCAATTTAAATCTCGAAATATCGAGCTCTATCACAATGGAAATAAATGGAATGCAAACATCATTTACAAATGTGGGTTTATAATACAAGAGGCAAATCTTTTTCTCCCACAACCAAATACAAATCATTTACAACTCTTAGTCTTCCTTCTTCTATATTTATAGATATTTATAAATTCAAAGACACTTTCATAAGTAATATAAACAAATGTGCGTGAACGTATTCACCCACCATATATATATATACACATAAAGCGTACATGAGAAGAGATATTTAAGAAATTAGAAGTCAACTGAGCATGTGGATGATTCTCTCTGCCTCTTTCTCGTCGTGTTCCTTCGATGAAGATTATTTTGTTTAGGCTCCTCTTTCTTTTTTTCTGTCGAGGTTGGTGAGGTTACTAGAAGGAATTCCAGATACGGTTGTGAAAGGATAATAGCTGCCTGAATGGACAAGACTCGTTCTTGATTTTTCAGCGCGTCGAATAAATCCCAGTAGACACTGTGCTCCCACAAATGCTTGGTGAAACAAACTTTGCTTTTGTACAACTTCCCTAGAAAAAAGCAAACAAAGTCCACACCGGCTCGATCAGACAAGTTTCAACTCCGATATTAAACAATTTCGACATTTTTGACAAGGAAATAAAATATAGTAAAATAATAAATAACAATATAACGGCCAGAAACCATTCCAATCCTGGAAAACCAGGTTGTACATTTAATCGACACGCGTATTTTTTTCGGTTTTCGAAGGGGAAACCGGAAAATTTTAACTCGCTGAGGACAAAGTTCCGGGATGATGCATTTGAAAGCGAAACACGAGGCCTCTCACATGACACAGACCGTGAAATTTGCAATAAATTTTACACGAAAAATTTTCAATAATACTCCCGATCGACAAAGGCCGAAAAATCTCAGAAGATAGATGGATACATTTGTAAACCATTTAAAAGAAACTAAATAACCGTTTTTCTTTCCCGAAACATTCCCTAAAATGCAAGCCTCAACACAAAATCCGTCATAGTTCGGTTCATTTGTTTGCCCACCTAAATAATTAGAGCCGCGTAGTAAAAAATGTAAAAAAAAAATTGTCAAAATTACAATTTTTGAGAAAACGTTACGATTGGAACACAGAAATCTTTTAGCACGTGCAAGCAATCGCACCGATCTATAAAAATTGTCTTTGCCTAATAAATGTGAAAAAAATTGGAAACCATGGATAGGTACTCGTCGTAAACACAGCAGCGTATTTGAATGAAGATTGTATTTCGCGACGACGGTTTTGATCTGCGACGTTTACGGCTCCAAAATAGCCAGGCTAAAATTACAACGCGAGAAAAAAAAGATCTTACCACAAATGGAGCAGTTTATATCGTTGCCGTCAACAGAATCGTATTCTCGTAGGACCTCGATAACTCCTTCGAGTTCTAAGGTTCGCATGTGCGGGGCGCCAGTTGAACCCCACTGACTGGGAAATCTAGCTTTCTTTCTCCGTCCGCCAACTTCAACTGCCTCCAACACATCTCTGGCTTCTACAGTAGTTTCAGGCATGTTTTCACATTAACATTAAAACTGTCGCGAAAAACACAGTTGCTTAGTCGACAAAATGCTGCGAACACAGACGTGGTGGGTGGGACGCAAGAAAAAAAATTTTGTAGCTTTTCCACGAGGTCGCAAAAATACGAGCTATTTGCATTTGACAACAACAACAGAGACGATTTAAGCGATGTGATTGGTCAAGAATAGAACAATGGAACGCAGTTGAATGGCATACATTCTCAATATGTGGACGCTGATTGGTTGATATCGCAGTAAGTCCACGTGACTCCTAGCAATGAATGGCCTTTCCCGCGAAAAAATACCGAGAAAAATGGCGCGAATAATGCCGCTTAGCATCACGGTAATACATAAGAACAAACAAATCCGAAATTTATTCAAAACAATGTGATTTTTTTTAACAAGGCAAAAGCTGTTCCCGCATCTTTCTACTGGCGTGAACTTTGAAAAACCTTTTACGTCATTTGTTCTTTTGGGGAAAGGCCAACTCAAACAAATCTTATTGAACCTGGAATTTGCGTACGGTTTAAGTTACTAGTTGTGCAACGAGTCACGAAACCTTTTGGGGTTTTGTGGTTATGATACAGCCAGTTTCAACAGCGCATAGTTTATACGGGGGCGTCGTTTCAAATAACATCGAAAAACATCAGGCTTTTTTTCGATGCACCATATGCGAGAAGATCGCGATATAAGGCCGTGTTCCGTTGGAACATTGGACATACAAAGCACAGCGCCTGAACGTGAAAACCAGCAGAACTAAATCGTACTGTGACAAAGAACAACTGGTGATATACACGTGTTCACAGGTTGCTGTAAAGAAAATATTCTTTGTTTACCAGCGCCAATGTAAGACTATTTTTTTTCTCTTGCTGACGTTTATTTGAAGACATATTTGGGCAAACTACGTATCATCGTGTCGTTGTACAAAAATACCAGCTCTGGATCATATCGAGGATGTGCGAAAACCAGCCCCTTCGTTGGCCTGTTGCCACCTTTATTGAAACTCTTCCGTTCTCACAGTTGTCAGTCGAGCTGTTTCAGTTTTTCCTGGTAGAGCCTCGTATAATTGTCGAAAAAGAAAAATTCAAAAAAAATGATCAAAAATATATGAAAACAGTTTACTAAGATCTTTTTCATGAAAGATCGTTGACGACCTCGCACGATTTATGTGTCGAGACAGACCGTAGACAGCCGCAAGGGAAAAAAAAATTCAACTGAAGATAAGAGACGGCATCTGACATAGTAAATATTCTTTTTTTATATGTTAACGTCATGCTTTCTCTTTCAGTGTTGCCGTCTTCTGTCTAAATCAGTCTTAGAAAAGTTTAGAAACTGAAGATGGATATACAAAGAAGCAAAGCCAGAGAAATTTAGTAGAGTTCGACCACTGATGAAAACTACCCCCAGGTTCCCTCAGTGTTAAGTTGTCATAAAAAGTGATCATCCATTTAAGGTTATCGTTCGTCTGATCGTCTCCATGTAGAATCTGATGCTTTTTTGCATTAAAAAACTCCCAATGAATTATTTATTTCACAGCACAGTTCGCCGCCATCAATAATCATTGTCTGCGGGGTATGAGACGATCAGTTTTGTGAGTGACGTGTCTGCTCTTTATAGACATGATTGACAAACTTTTCCAAGTGTCATACTAAAGCAGAAATACTCGAACAATAAAGGGAAGATAACCGAAAATAAAATTCGTGTAATGAATTTTGATCGACACAGCTGCACCGTTGATGATTTTGCCCCGCCCACAAAACTCGGGAATCAACAATCACTAAATGCTATGGACTGTATTGTCTTCAGGCATTCCGCTCGCCGTCACAGACGCAATATTATGAAATTATTAGACGACACTTTAAAAAGATGAAAACTAGAGGGGTGCCCCGGGAAAATTATCATCACATTATTTGCTGAATTAAAGGAGGAAGAAAATTCCAAATTCTCACCGTTTGTATTGGCTACGAAAAGTTTTTCTTTTTTTGAGGTGATCGAGAGGTACGATAAATCACATCAAAATAACTGGAAATCCTCTGCCGGCAACATCATTTGAAAAGCCAGAGAGAAAATCCTTTGACACAGTTTTTCTACCTGCTACCATTCGGAATAGCAGCGCAAGGCGTCAGCTGAGTATATTGAGGGTTGGAAAGTGTTCAAAGTTCAAGATAACGCCCAAATGAAGGAAGACTTGGTAGAATCCTGCCCAAGAGGAAAACATTTTTAGAACAGAATGCCAAATATATTTTGTGGTTGACTGACTATAATCAAATTGCTCTTAGAAAAGTTTACATTGTGCAGGTGTGAAGATCTTTGTCAGAGAAATGTCTAATTAAATGTCAATGTTCTTCAGGGACGGTCGTGTCACTAATCAAGGAAATAGGATGACAGGTCCAGACAGTGAGGGATTTTTTCCTCTTTAGTGAAGGGCGTGTTACCGCATTTGATTTGGGAATGACAAAACGTTTTGCACTTACCATTGCTAAATGTACACTGCAACCAAAATTTAAATTGCCGCCTACCCTTGGTGACATTGAATAAAGGAAACACGCACCGATAACATTTTGCAAAGAAAATAACGCCGGTCGACAGCACACTGTTTACGTTTCACTGACAATAATGCTGAACGTTAAAATAATTATTTCTTTTTTATCTTAAGACTTCTGGAACAAGACGTCCTTTAGTTATAATCGACTGTATGTTTGCGTTGCTGTCTGCACTTAGCTTGGGTAAAACAACAGGTCTCGGTTGTTCAAAAGGTGGATAACGCAATCCAGCGGATAAATCACTATCCACCGGATAAGAGGTAGCAAAACCAATTGCGTTATCCGATGGATAGTGATTTATCCAGCGGATAGCGCTATCCACCGTTTGAACAACTGGGGCCAGAAGAAATAAATCCTTCTGGGGTGGTTTTCACAGGTTTAGGGTTTGCCATGGAATGGTCACTAAAATTACACGAGGCTAGCAATTAAGACTTTGTCCCTACTGTTGAAACCGTGGTTCGCTCAGACACCACATCACTTCCCTAGTTATTAAACGGGAACGCAGAGAGTGATGGGAAGCATGCGTGCGCACCGCTCGTGCGCACACCCAAGGAGACTAGGGAGACTAGCTTGCGAGGAAAGGAAGCGCCGTTAACATCTAACGGCAAAGAGGGAAACACTGGCACCCAGAGAAACACAGAAGGCGTGGGAATCCTTAAAGTGTGACCATTCATATCAAATCAGCACTTTCAAGAAAGTTACCGGTACCACTGTTAAACACTCCAGGGGAGGCGTGAATGGCTGTCATATCCGTGAATCCACAACAACAAACATTTTTTAGTTGTGAGCCTCATTGCTTTTACAGGTGTTTCCGTTCACCCTCGAAGCTCAATCACATTATCACATTTTGAAGATGCCCAAGGAAAAAGGGTGGAAGTGTTTTATGTTAAATTATGTTAAATTTTTATGTGTAAAGGGGTGGGAATTAGAGTTGATTTGGTATCGAAAGATGAAATACTAAAAGGGCCTGCCGATACGATGACGGGTTTACCAGGGGTGGCAGGATACAACAACAACAACAACAACAACAACAACAACAACACCTGAAAATGCAAATTATAAACAGAGTTGAGACTAAGCTTCCATTGCGGTTGAAAATTATGCATTGTATTTTCGAGGGTTTCCACAAATTTGACCTATAACGCAATATCCAGCAAAGGGTTCTGGAGAGAACAATTGCATATGTCCCAAAACCAAAGTATCCATTTTATCTTCCCCAGTGTTTTCTTGTGTTACCTCTCGTGCCACCCTTCGCCACTCCACTCAATCCGAACAGACTTTAAGTTCTATTTAGTCAAATTTACTCCAAGGCTTTAATCAATATATAGTGGTTAAGATTAAACACAGCATTGACGAAGAGGATAACAATATTCATTTAGACGCTGACGCTATTTTGTTTCGCACATTTGAAACAATTTAAGCGGATTTCGTTTTCGAACCGAACGGTGCAGAAATTCAAGGCCTTTCGCAATACCATTTAGATGACATACTTTAAAGTTTTAAGCCACTTTGGAAAGGTCGGTTTTAAGCTTTTTACGACTGCAATGAAACGCGAGCGATTTCATCAGGTTCGGAAATGTGTCACGCAGGTGTATGAAGCGCTTTGTGGTGAACCAGAGCGAAGGCGTTGGCCGTACTAACGCTGAAGCAAACCCTTCAGGAAACTCAAACCTGCAGACATATCTGAGATTGGATCTTAAGATCTCAAGATTAAACCAGAAACTGTAAACCACTGAGAACATCATTTCTTGTGGTCTTGTTCATTCTGCTCTGCAAGGTGATACTAAATTTTTTAGCCTGCAGATAAAATTACCGTCGTTGTGAGCGTGGCTGGGCAGTTATTTACCCATGAAAAGTGTTAATTTTCTGTTAGGGACATAGAAATGCTGAGGGGTTAAGAAATCTTAATATATGATCGGTTGAACGAGATCTACTAAGAGCTTTTATTGGCTCTACAATTGTCTGAGTTTGGGGCCGCTTGAAGATCCAACTTGTTCCCAGAGCTTCTCATCTAGGTTGCTCCAGCAGGGACATTTTGCACTTCAGTTTCTTTAGTGTAATTAAATCATACTTAACATTCTGAGGAAGTCAAGGGTCATCCAAGCACAGTTAGTTACGGTGGTATGATCCAGGATAAGGAAGTCATGTGACGGTAGAACAGGCATCCACTCCAACCTCGTTCCCAGGGTCTCTCTGGAGCGGGGCACGAGGTTGGCATCCACTCGTCTCATAGCATGGTAATGGTATCCTTTACAGAAGAAACTCAGGCCATCTCAACGCACAGTAAATTTAACAGTTGCGCTACTTCGGAAAGATAACCCAACATTTTTTTGTGGTGACCAGAAAAAAAGGGTAAAACTACACACGCGCTCTTTGATCCCTTAGCGATCAAAAGGAATGGGCTGAGACAGGGCCGTTTTGTTCAGAAGCCGACATTGATTGCTTTTTGTTTGAATGCAAATACACGGAAACGTACAGATATTCTAGTCTTGAAAAAAAAAAGTAATAATAAAATAAATAAATAAATAAACATTTGAACACTTCTTTTTTACTCCATGGTTGAGCATTTATTTGGGGGTGAAAAAGTTTATAGATAGCAATCACTGGAGTATGCCGAAATGAACTTTCATTTTTCACCATTGTCGGATGTAACAGTGCCAGCCACCGCTAGATTTACTGCACTTTACAGTGTTACAGCTTTGTCTGCTACTTTGCAATAAGGTATAAACTAGCGCTTTTGGCGTCACACTGTGAAAGTCACACGCATATCAACTTTTTTTTTCGCAGAAGAGCCAGTCACATCGATCATTGTGGTCTCCGAAATTCTGAAGAGTACCCCCCAGGAGTATTGACCTTCATCAGTGGAAACCTTGCCACCTCCACGAAGGTTTCAAGAGACCGGCAAAGCGATTAAAATCAAAATTGTTTAGACATATGAGAGCAAATAACCCACACGACAAGTGCAGGAACTGAACAAACTTGATGGACGACCTTGCTTGTCTTTCGACAAACACAGACGAAAAATATTTTCTGATGACTATCAGTCCGTCGTGTTTGATCAAGTCGCAAAGACATGCCGCGTCTGTTTTCGGTTGTTGACGTTCCGGAAAGTAACAGCCGTTTTGTTCATAGTGAGGTGTTCAATGTCACCCACAGAATATTTGACACTACACCTACTTGGCCACTTTTAGTGCATTAACTTAGACCCTACAATTAAGTATTACACTTATCAGAGAGGGAATAATGGGCAGAGGGAGGGGACGATGGGGCTGCGAGTACAACTGTGCGCAATGGAAAGAAGGGTGGTACAACGATAGCTCCAAAGTGTCAACATAAGCAAAGAAACATTGTGCAGCGGAAACCCAACCAGGGAAAAAACGAAGACATTTCCGCTCAACATAGACTGGTCAGCCCTTTCTATGACCTTACAATCAAGTTAGTTTTGAATATACTCAACGCATTTTCGTTGCCATTGTTGTTCTGCGTGGGTGGCTGTCTTGTCAGAACGCATACCATGGATTATTTATTTTCCCACAAACACGATATTCGGCGAAGCGCTTACAAAGAAGTCAAGCAGAGCAGGTTAGGAGGGGACGTTTAAAGGTGCCGCCGACAAAACAAGGAATGTTTGTCAAACACAGTTTCCATACTTTAGTGTTATTTTAATCAAATTTTTCCCCAAATAAGTCAAATATGGCTTGTTTGAGATGAAGACGTAAGCGTAATGCTTTCTTTACACATAATACTTAAAACAGATCAA
Organism: Astreopora myriophthalma; assembly: GCA_014634185.1. Lineage (NCBI taxonomy): Eukaryota > Metazoa > Cnidaria > Anthozoa > Scleractinia > Acroporidae > Astreopora > Astreopora myriophthalma. The sequence goes on along the minus strand of BLFK01000134.1, from coordinate 3,055,576 downwards.
TGCACAGTTGCACCAGATTCATTTCATAATATATTTAAAAAAAATGCGATTTCAGGAAAGAACTGTTAACTGGCTCTTTTGTGTCATTTTCGTAGTTTCTCGGGAGTAACTGCACAGCCAATGTTCTCGAGGGGCCGCAGCGTAACAAATACTTTTTCCTCGTCACGATCTTCGAACAAACTAGTATCTTTTGAGTCATAAACGCTATTCGATAAGCAACTTCGAACCCAGGCTCGCTGTGTTTTCTTCCCTTTACAAAGGAGGAAAAGAGAGCGAACCTGGGTTCGAGGTTGGTTTCGGATGAGGTCTCGGTCATGTGAGACTCGTACACTGACCCGCCGGTATCACAAAGATTTTGAACAAGTTCCACTGAGAAGCGACTCTCAGGGTTTTGATTTGAATACAGCAGATAGAGCAGAAATTCGAAGGACATGACAAGATTAAACGGAGTATTAAGTTACGTCAATCGAAAACCGACATGTCTTCGTCGACAAACCAGAGTGTGCGCACTTGGAGGATAACCAGGAGCGAATCGATCACTCGTTCACTTAGAGTGCCAGCGGTTCCTTTCTAGATAGTCGAGCGGGCGCGCGAAATAGTGAGACGGAGATGAAAGCCAAAAGAAAAAAAAGAATCAGTTGTAAACTGCGTCACATCAATGTACGCCATTCTCACTTAATCCCAAAATTTGACCAACACTTAAAGTCTGATTTAGAGAGAACTCACTTTCAGACTTTTTCGCACCTTGTATCACATAATTCTTTGGAAAGAATGACATTAATGCAAAATATAACTTATCGAAACCAGTTGCAAGCTCTACCTTCTTGTCAACATAAAATAGATACCTCTTCCAGACGTAAAAACATTCGAGGTTTATACCAAGCGATTGTCGTTAACTGAAAATTTTGTTACTTCGACGTGGCGTTTAGGGGATCATCGAAAATACTTGGTACGTCGTCATCAAAAATTGACGGTTTCTTTTCTGGTTTCTTCTTTGTTTTTGTCGTTGTCTTCTTACTTGTCTTGTCGTCTCCTAAAACAAAACGGAAAGTTAGTCATACCCGTTTAAACCTTAATTAACCGTAGAAGAGGAACTCGAGGGCCTCCTTCGTTCGAGCCTGCGTATACACTATTAACGTGTGAACATTCATGATCTACCAACTGAGCAGCACTTTGATAATCTTTACTGCGCCACTTAAGGTGAATCTGACCGGCCTGGATGAGTTCATGAACAAGTGTGATCGTTCAGATAACGCTTCCCTGCTGTTTCCTACGCTGTATAATATAACTTATAACGTATGTGGATAAAATCTTTACATGCGACCATTCTCATGAAGTCTTTTGAGGAGCACTTTACGACCAGTGGCAAGTTCTGCTGTTTACAGGGTTTAGGTTATTTCCCGAAGTGGAAATTACACTGACGATTCCGTGTCAGCTATTTTTACCCCTCACCCAGAACGATCTAAGGGTCACAGAAAACATCGCTTGTCCAAATAGAGGTGCTGGTCTTTCCAGCAGGCACAAGTTGAAAATTTACATGGTACGATTTTCCCTACAACTTGTCGCGCGCAACTTGTTTAGAACTTGATTTGAGTACGACTGTTGCAGAATTTTAAATCATTATTCAAAGTGATCTTGCGACAAATTTTAGGCCGCATGCGTCTGTCGTCGAAACGTTGCAGGAGCATTTACACGGCACGACCCATAGTGCCACGTTTTGTCGTATGGGTCAAAACGTGTGCGACAATCGTATCGTCATAATCGGCCTTAAGGTTTCAGGGACGCCAAGAAGGCAATCCCTTATCTGGTTGTCGCGCAGCCAAGGGGTTTCCAAATACCTACAGCCTCAATGTAGGAAGAGAAATACAAAAGTAACAACATGCGAACCTCCAACCGTTTCTCCAGCGAATATATCTTCTTTAGGAGCTCCCCTTGAGGGCTTCTTCTTTTTCTTATCCTTGGGTTTACTTGGAATATCACTAAATATATCACCCGAGTCCCCGAATAAGTCGTCATCCCCTAAGGGTTTCACAACTTTCTTCGGTTTCCTCAGCTCTGCTTTTTTCACTGCAAATAAATCATCCTCGTCTTCCTACAGACAACAAAGCAAAATCTAAATCAACGAGCACCATTTACCCACTTAAAATAGCTACAGATGCACGAGAAGTAGGCGTTGACTAAGCACATCGCCCGCGACTGAGCCCCTTCCAGTCTCCCGACCACATCTTGCCTAAATGTAGCTCTCTAGCTGTTTTCACTAAGCCACTGAGCTTAGGTCTCTATCATTGTTTCTCATTGTCCTTTTGTTCTTTTAGAAACGTAGCAAGCCCATTTACGTGTGACCTTGCGACAGTTGTTATACGACCACACTGACTAGTAAATTAATTATCTTGGGGTGCTCTTGACGCGGGAAAAAGTGGATCTTTCAAGATTGAGGACGAACAACCTCAAAATGCGACCACTCACTCATGAAAGAGGCGGAGCAGGACTTTCTTGTAATTATGACGTTCATTTGTTATTTTCCAAAGTTAAATATTTGGACAAGGTTAAGATGCTTTAAAAGCAAATAAGCTTTTAATATTTTGTTCCAACAATTTCCTTGCAAACTTGAAATAACATTAAAGCGCTTTCCGGCTCCATGGCTAATTGGAAAGTGTGTTAGAAATAGCTCATATCACGTGGGAGAAAAAATTAAACTTGAACTTTGTATCCAAACGAGATGTCAGGTTCAAATTAGTACGTTAAAACATTCCTACATTTTCAACCTTCTTGTCCCGAATTACTTTAATATTAGACATCCGAGCAAGTTATCACACGACCACAAAATAAAGAAAAAGGAGTCGCAATGAGTCGGTGGTGAACATTCGCTGTTCTCGTTCAAAGGGTTTTCCAAATCAGTTTAGTCGAACATTTCGTATTCATAACCATGGGAACAGCAGTTATCCACAAAAAATGCCAAAGAAACTTGATCGCTTTCAACGCCCACTTCACCCACGCACTAGCTAGTAGCTTTTTTCTGACATTAGGTGGACACTGACAATCACCTCACTGTGCCATTTGCGTCAACTGTCACAATGGTACCAACTACAAAAAAAAAACGCTTCTTCAAACTCGTCCTTAGTCTTCCTTAAAGCTCCAAGGAATAGCACAATGCCAATGGCAACGAAACCGTAGTATGAAAATCTTAAGGCTCCCCAGTCGACCCGACAACACAAAACGGGAAGGTTATAACACAATCTAAGGGAGGGTGACAAAGCCTTGATAATGTCTATGGCCGACGTACCACTGCATCCATGAACTCGTGCATGCCTCATGGACAAATCGTTCAAAAGGACAATACTTGCTTGAGACTGATCTATTAGGCTTTAGTAGCTCCACCCATCCCCCGCTTTCTCTCCTGTTCCACCCCAAACCCCACAGACACCGACACTAGAGTACTTACATCAAGAACAGAGGTGGGTTTTGGAGTCGTCGTCATCGTCTTGCTAGAGACCGGACTTGCCGTCTTCTTTGCAGCATTGCCTTTCTTGAGTGACGAAGTAACGGTAAACAAATCTTCATCTCCACCAAGAGGTGGTGAAAAGTTATTCTCAATCTGTTTTTCGATTGCCTTTTTGTTCGATTTAATGCCATTCGTTGCCGAAATCGATGAAAAATCTTCTTCCGGGACCTCCTTGTTTTTAACCGGCAGTTTGCTCACGGCGTCAAACGACTTTATGCCCGTTGTATCGCCTTTTCGATCGGACGAAAACAGCTCGTCATTATCAAGAGGCGATGCAATCTTCGGCGTAACTTCCTCGTTTGGCGTTTCCTTTGTGGCTGGTTCGGGTTTTTTCGCGTTGTTTACCGAAGAAAAGATGTCTTCATCTTCACGAGGCTTAGTACCGAACAGGTTTTCTGTACTCAACGGTTCTGAAACCTTCGTTTTTCCCGATATCTTGCTCTTACCGACAGAGGAAAGATCGTCTTCACCAGAAGAAATCTTACCGTTAGCAACGAAAGTAGAGGATGTCGTATTTTTATCGCTAGAGAGCGATTCATCGCTAAACAGCTCATTAGCTTTAGAAGCTTTCGGTTTTGAAGATGATGCAGAGAAAATTCCCTCAGCTAACGGATCCTCAAAAGCTGAGGGCCGCAATGGTTCTTTTTCGTTTTTGACCTTTGAACTTGCACCCGGAAAACGAAAGAATTCCTCGCTCATGTCTGAGTCTCTTGTTTGAGTGCTTGGCGGCCGTGACCCAGAATCCACCTCGGTCTCTTCCAGACCTCCCAAAGAGGTAAGGTCTCCCGGCCATGATACCCGCGCACTCGCACTTGCCTCGTCGCCCGGCGTTGATCCGAACAGGTCGACGTCACTAGCACTTGCCGTTACCACGGCTGCGCGTCGTGCTTGACGTGTTGGAGGCCGCCTCTTAACTTGGATTTTGGCGCGGTCCTGAGAAACCAAGAAATTGTTAAGTTACCACGGAACATCGTGAAGGGTTTAAACCTTTCTTCAGTGATAGCATGGCGATGGTTTGGGAGAGAGCGGTCGTGAAAAAGAATGCTGTTGATAACATTAAAATTGCAACCAAATGAAAGTTACCTTCAACGTTTTAATAAAACGTTGTTGGATAATAGGAAGGTTATTGATGTAATCAGATATCCAAACACCGAGAAGCGAGTTGAAAAACGAGGCCAAAGGCCGAGTTTTTCAACCGAATTCGAAGTATTTGGATACCTGACGAAACACTCTTTTTGAGTGTTTGGTGTTGCTTCTCAAAGGAATCAGCATTTTAACTGAAACTTGAGTTTAAAGTTGCCGAAATTTTATGCTGATGAAGATCACATATCCAAACTTCCTTCACTGTTGTGATTATTTTGTTTTGGGCTCATGAATTATTAATGAGTTTGAGAACTTTCATCAAAATATCACTGCACCTTGTTAGCACTGTCCAGTGTTTTAACAGAGGCTGGTTCATCAAACGAGGCTACAGCTGGCGCAGCTTCCCGCTTGGGTGGGGTCGCTCCTGGCCTCAACAATGCAGGATTTAAAGCCAATGATTTCTATTGACAACAAAGGAAATTAAGAAACAATCGCACTCGGACAAAAATCGACCAAGAAAGACCGAGCTTACTCCACCATCATTTAAACCGTTTAACAAGAATCTCTCTAACAACAACAATTGCATTAACGACGACAACAGTAACTAAAATACCTGCAACTTCTCTATTCCTGAACCAGTTTTCAATGGAGACCTCTTGGGACTAATGGCGGGAGGGTCAACGGACGAGGCTGACTCAGGTGTCGGAATGGGCAGTGACACCTAAAACCAAGAGAGAAGTAAGAAAGAAGTCGCGTTGAGTAAACTCTAAGAGACTATTTACGCGGAGATTGGGGGGGTGGGGGGTCTATTAGAACGGACACAAGACAGCCCTCCTTTACTTTCAAAGAGTATGCAGCTAGGGACACCGTAGGGGTTAGGATTTCGAGATGGCACCTAAAGAAGCAATAGGCTATTTTACTACAACGACCAAAATGCTTTGTAAAAATTCTTTCTTGTGCAGATTTTTCAACTCTCCAGGGAATGACGAGACAATTGGTAAAATTTGCCTGACAATAGAAGCTACTCAGTGCATTCTGGTCTTGGTAGTAAATTGATGCCATCATAGAAGTAGCCTATTAGATTCCACTCAACGTAATCCTCCTGGGAGGGTGACCCTATACCTTGAGTGTTTAGATAGCTCAAGTGCACAAAAAGGTTTTCCCCACCAGGAGGGTTACCCTTGCAAGCTGACAGGGTAACCCTACCCTTAAAGTGGCTCTAAAATGAAGACAAAGGTAACCCAACTAAGAGGGTGACCGTTCCAGAAGGGTTTACCTTATCTTTATGTAAACAGGCCCGGCTTACTGAGGAGGGGGGTGGGGCTGGTCGGTTTGGTGAAGGAGTATAACGAGGGATGAATACAACAAATTTGGCATCAACAACTGTTACAATACGCTCAAGATTGAAACGATCGAGCACTGAAAACCAGACAGATGTCCAACCCAACTTGAATTTCTGTTAAGGCTTTTCTTTCTCTCTGTCTCTGATGTAAAAATTAAAAAGTCTTTACCTGTGTTTTTGAATCATCGACAGGTTTTGTTTTTGGTTTAGAGGAGAAAAGGTCACCATCTTCATCTTCATCTCCCCCTAAAGGATCTGCAATAACCGGACAAAAAAAAAACGTCACTTGAAGGAGGTGGGCGTTATTAGGGAGGGAACCAAAAAACAGTATTCGTGTCTGTAAATGAACACGAACAATGGCGGCAAAAGGAACTGGATTACGGGAAACGTTCCTCTCAGTCCAGTTAAGAACAATCAGGCTTTTGACAAGGAGGCTGATATTCAGATGCAAGATAGATACAGTTATTCGAAAGCGTACGACGGGGTAAAAGCTAGACTTTGTCCACAATTAGCTTCTAGCTAAATACCTTGGACACTTTAATAAAGTTTATGTATGTATGTATGTATGTATGTATGTATGTATGTATGTATGTATGTATGTATGTATGTATGTATGTATGTATGTATGTATGTATGTATGTATGTATGTATGTATGTATGTTTCGTGTGGAGAAATAGGCCATTTCCGAGTTGACGTCGGCCTCTTTTTCAAAGCGAGTCTAAGTGCGAAAGTTTTGTGATGGTAATCAGTTTTACTTTGCATATGAATAAAAACTCATTTTAATAAGAAAGACTTCGCACTTAGACTCGCTTTGAAAAAGAGGCTGAAGTCAACTCAGAAATGGCCTATTTTACTTCATGTAAGACCTTTTTCGTATAATACACAGACACCCTCTTAGCAAGCAACTAGGGAGTATGATTTTAGTGCTAACGGTCAGATATGTACAATCTAACCTGTCGGTTTGGTTGTCACACGAGCTTTTTCAGCTGACGCTGATGATGGCGTTGATTTGCTGACGCCAAAAAGATCCACACCACCAAACATGGGCACCGCACCGGCTGGCTTCTTTGGTTTAACCGGTTCAACCGGCTTCACAGCTTCTCCAGGTCTGACCTCCTCGTTTCGTTTCGAGGTGACTTCTGGTTTGACGGGCTTCGGTTCTACAGAATGGAAAAAATGTTAGAAAGTAAACTTCTTTACTTGCAGCAGCTTAGCCACTGAGGGCATTGCCGGTTTGGTGAAATGCAATAAGTTCAGGCCAGTTTTCATTTGAGTATCAAAGGTGATTCATGATTGTTTTGATTTTGTATCACCACGCTCGGCGATTGCAGTGGCCGAACAATATTTTCTGAAGAAATGAATGACTTGTTCGCACATGTTTGCCTGCCGCGGCGCTTACACCCAGTTACATGCGTTTGCACCAAGTCCTTACTCGTTCACTTAACTGTATGCGTCTGTTGCGATTCGCCAGAGTAATTATTTTGGTGTTGGTTACACGACCCTCAATAGGGGTGCAGTCTTTTAGAACTACTCTGTTTTTTCCTATCCCGGTTTAGGATTAACGGAATGGCAGGACGCGGTTTCCCAAAAGAACGCGTATTCCGAAAATGGAGTGGTTATTGGAGAAGTGATCTGAGAACTAACGCTTGGAATAGTCTGTACACGACTAAGACTGACATTTCGGCGGCCGCGCACGACTTTTCGGGCCAAAATCTTCCCAAAAAGAACGCGTATTCTCCCAGTAAATCTTCTTCTGTTTTAGTTTATTCCGTTCATATCCTATTAGCAGCAGAATAAACAGAACGGAATTCCCAAAAGAACACGTAAACCCCCAGTTCCGTGCTTTCTTATTCCTGAAAAGTCCCCTAAAATGCGCCCGAGAAGACCGCTCTACGGTGCTGAGAGAAGTATATGTTCCGGTCTTACCCACTGACGGTTTAGCTGGAGTAGAGAATAGATCATCCTCCGTGGAATCACCAAACAAGTCTGAATTCGGTTTGGCCTTGGCTGGCGGCAATACAGGTTTTGTTGTCTTGGGTTTTGTAGAGAATAATTCATCTGCTCCTTTCGTTGCGGACATGGATTTGTCTGGAAAAACACACGGGCAAAGTTTAAATTTACAATACGCATTACTACAGTAGTTTGCTCAATTACCTCGGCAATGATTAGAAGTATGATCGGATGCGATCTTGTTTAATGCAAGCTTCTCTGTTTTAAAGAGAGAGAGAGAAAGAGAGAGAGAGAGAGAGAGAGAGAGAGAGAGAGAGAGAGAGAGAGAGAGAGAGAGAGAGAGAGAGAGAGAACCCTTGCCTTCATTTTTCTTCGTTGGTTCTTTCACCCCTTCGTTCTTTTCTTCAAGAAATGACGGCTTCTTTCCAGCAAACAAATCTACACCTCCAAACATGGACACCCCACCGATCGGTTTCTTTGGTTTAGAGCTTTCAGCAACCACTTCTTCCTTCTCTTCCACCTTTGGCTCCTCCTCAACAGATTTGCTACCAAACAAGTCCTCTTCTTCATCGCTGAAAAGACTCGGTTTCGGCGCAGGCGCTGTTGGTGCTTTGGCTTTTGGCTTGCTCTCCAGGCCTCCATCCATAGAATCACGTGATGGGACAGTCTGTGATACTGCTGCTGACAAAGGTGACACCTGCTCAAACGATTTCTGAGGCGAATGGGCTGGCGAAGCAGCAAAAATATCGTCGGCTGTTCCCCCGAACATGCCTTCATCGTCATCATCAGCATCAAAAAGTGACTGCATCTTAGAAGAACTTCTTGCTCTTTCTTCCTAACGATGAAATAGTGTAAGGCCTTTTAAATAAAAGAATGTCTATTTTTGCAGATGGCCTCCTATAAATATATTGAAAGGGTTCATACCCTTTTACACAAACGTTTTGAGACCTGCATTTCATGTAGTCTCTTGAGAAATCCAAAATAAAAATGTCCGAATGGTTGCTTAGAGTTAGGGTTAGGTTTAAGTTTAAAGATGTCCAGGACTTTCTAAGACTCGCTATCATTCCCAAGGACTTTCCATTCCTGGAAAAACGTATGTTAAAATTCCAGTACTTAACAGGATTTCCAGGAACCGTATCAACCCTGTATCTATTCATATGAATTCATACAATGTTCATTTTCATATATTCATTTCTTCAAGGGATGTGCACCGAAAGAGCTGACAAATAAAGGGGGTATCCAGACAACTACAAGAACACTCTGACCCATAGTTTGCATATTAAGAGCAAATTTGACATCCAAGAACTTCTTTCTAAGGTGACTCTTTTCGCTCTATCCTTTTTCCTCAAGGAGTAAAAGCTTGGGCTCAGTTCTCGCGCTGTTGCTGACAATGCGCCAAAAGACAACAGATACCTTCTTTATTTGCACCTTGGGAGTGGCAGTAGGTGATGGGGCAGGTTTAGGCGAAGGAGAATTGAACAAGTCATCATCGTCATCGTCAAAAAGTTCTGATGGCTTGTCACGTCTGGGCTTGGATTCCTGTAGAAAATAGGAAGAAATAATGAAATCTCTTATGCCTCTCAATGCTACAAATAAACCTTAGAACTCACTATAAACAAAATGCAGCCAAGGCCTTAACGCCCTGTTAAGTGGTTTTCACTTTGGCAACCAAAGCTTTTTCATCAACAAGGGTCACTTACATTCAAAGAGGTTCTTACTAGCTTTTGCATCTTGCAAAATCTCTTGCATGAAATCTTGAAAGGTGACCTCAAATGAAAAGTACTTAGCAAAAAAAAAAAAAAACCTTTCGTGTTTTTGGCTGCAATTTTAAAACTGATCAAACCCAGTAAATAAGCCTTATTCCAAAATGGCCACTATTTTAATACTCTTTTGTTTTTATTCAAATTAGCCCTTCTTGCCTCGTCTCTAAGCCCAAAATTCAAAAGAATATTTTACCTTGAACGAGGCAAAAAGGGCTAATTTGAATAAAAACAAAAGAATATTAAAATAGCATCCATTTTGGAATAGGGCGTATGATCATAAACTAAACACTTATGACACCAAGACAGCATGCAGAACCATACACAGTTTTTCTATCTCCTTACCTTAACTTCTTCTTTTGGTTTGTCTGTTCTTGGTTCAATCTTAATTGGTCCTCTGAAAAAAAAACCATTACCACTGTTAGGACAAAAAACTTAAAAAGAAAAATAATGCTATTGAAAGTCAAGGAACTGATCTCTTCTATGACTACAGAACATTATATTATCCAGGTAATTGTTGAAAAATAACTACCTACAATATTATTCCGACAAATTGAACAATGTTTTTCCTTCAAAAATCAGTGAAAGACAGAATAGTAGCTACAAAAAAGAAAGAAAAGAAAAGAAAGAAAGAAAAGAAAAGAAAAGAAAAGAAAGAAAGAAAACAAAGAAAGAAAGAAAACAAAGAAAGAAAGAAAGAAAAGAAAGAAAGAAAAGAAAGAAAGAAAGAAAAGAAAGAAAAGAAAGAAAAGAAAAGAAAGAAAAGAAAGAAAAGAAAAGAAAGAAAGAAAGAAAAAGAAAGAAAGAAAAGAAAAGAAAAGAAAAGAAAGGAAAGAAAGAAAGAACAATCCAAAAACAAATAAGGCACATACCCATTCACATTTGAAGTGACTGGAGCTGCGAAGAAATCTTCCTCTTCATCTTGTTCATCATCATCAAACAAACTAATTGTTGTCTTTGATTTGGGTTTGGATTTCACCTCAGCTTTGGATTGTGGCCTTGCAGCAGGTGCTGCAAACAGCCCTCCCCCTTCTTCCTCATCTTCATCACTGAACAGTCCTCCCCCTGACTTTGGTTTACTTGTTTGTGTTGCAAGGGGAGGCTTTACTTCTGCTGCAGCTTTCTTGGCTAATGGAGGAGCTTTGGGCTCACTGAATAGACCAGTGTTGTCCTTCCGAGAGAATAAAGAAATGAATGCTTTTCAGCCTAATCAAGGATGGATGGATGGAGAAATTTCCCTCGAAGTCCGTGGGCACAATGCCATTAGTAAGAGAGTAGGGGTGGGAAGAAGGTATGCATGAAAGCGAAGTCAGGGGAAGGAGGAATTATGAGGCAAAATGGGGGTACCAAATTATGGAGAAAAACGGAAGAAATGCCAATATGTGGACAACAAAGGAAAACAAGGATTTAAGAAACAGAGAAGGAAGTATGATGAACAGGACAGCAGGAATAATGGGGAGACTACATATACTAAGAGGTGCGGGGAAATGAGATAGGAAAGACAACAAAAGGAAGACGCAAGGAGAAGTTACATGTACTATTTGAAAGTCACGTATGTCCAGAATTGCACCTAACTGGATGCAAGCTCAATTTTGATATTCATCACGAGGTGTCCTGTTAAGTCTAAGCGCATAGTGTCCATTTTTAACAATAAGGTTAGTGTTAGGGTTAGGGTAAATGCAACTGTTTATGTTTACTTAAAAAGCACAATTTGGGGGACACTTTGTGATGTTTATTGCCTGTATTTCTGGACACAACTGACGTTTAACCTGAGGAGAAGGGCAAGGGTACACTTCATGATGCTTAACAAAACCTGCGTGCATCCAATTAGGTGCAATTCTGGACATATCTGTTGAAAGTTCAGCTGAGTGCTATAAAACCCAAACCAAAGAAATTACAGTGCCAATCACCTTCAGTCAACAACAGATTGGTTTTACTAGACAATCACAACAAAAACCAAGTCAACACAGCCCAGTGCCAAGCACAGGAGAATGAGGGGGACCAAGTCACAAGAAAGTGGTTTGAATTTTGAATCTGATTGGTTAAAATCATACAGCAAACCAAAACCAAACCAAATTAATCGTGTATTTGTTACTTTAAACACTCAATTGAAAGCCACTCTATAACAAGGAGACAAACCATCAGATTTACGGAAGAGAAAGCGAGGGATAGGAAGAGTACAAAGGAGGATAAATAGTGGGGTGTGGGGAAAAAAAACCAAACAAACTCACTACCTCATCATCTTTATTTTTCTTGCTTATCAGCAGAGGGGGTGGTGAACTACCAAACATGGACACAGCACCAGCAGGTAGCTGAAAAGCAACAAACACCATTTTATATAATAAACTCAATTCTACACTTGTTTTGATTGGTTTTCACTTATGATCTATTATAGGACAGACTAATAGATGACATCATCAGTTTGTCTCTTTATTATATAAAACAAAGAGATCGCTTGTTGCCTTGTGTCTGTTCAGTATTATAAAATAGGGAGCTTAAGCAACAACGATGTCGACGACAACGAGAATGCCACAAAACAATAGGCTTAATGAGCAAAAACAATGGCTCTGCACGCTCAGCACGTTCGTTTTACATTATGGTGCATTTCTTTGCAGCTCTCGGCTTCACAATGACCTGAAATGACCAAATTTGAAGTTTTGTGTAGGATGTGAGCGCAAGATGATGAATTTTCCATTGTCTGTCTTAACTTTAATGGCGTTCAAATCAATTCTGCTCCTGGACAGTAAGAAATTGTTTTACAGGTGGAAAGAGTTGGATTAAGCATGAAGTGACAATAACGCAATTTTATGTTTTCAGATGACGTTGTCGTAGCCGTCGTCGTTGTCCTCGCTTAAGCTCCCTAATAATTGGATAGTACGCACTCTCCCATTGGTCAATGTACTGTATGTGTTTCGATGAGAGTATGTAAACACGGTTGTGACATCACACCAATTTTGACTGGTTCATGTTGTCAGATGCACATTTTGATTGGCTAGTAGGAAATAATTATACGATTGCCCAAAGCGTATATTAAGAAATTCTATTGAAATCAAGAAGTAAATCAACAACATATTCCTTCATTTGTCAAATTAGTGTTGAGAAATATTTAACAAAAGCAACAGAGGACTTTTTTCCCTGTGTTAGCATAGCCTCATCTAAACACTCGGAGGGGGGGGGGGTTGGGAGAATTCTTGACAGTTATGCAAACCTGGAATGCACTGTCTCAAATTCTCCCAAACCCCTGAGTGTTTAGATGAGACTATGTAAACACAGAAAAAGTCCTCTACTGATCAAATAGATCACAGAAGATGTCAAAGTCTGGTAAGAACAACAGTGACAAGCTTGGCTATCACCTTGTGTGTCACTTTTTTTGTTCTTACCACATTTTGATGTAATTTTCTTAACTGCATTGTAAAGTAATTCACAAACCTTTTTCTTGGGTGCCACTTCATTTGTTTCTTTTGCTGGGGTTTTTTTACTGAACAAGTCACCTTGGTCTCCCTCATCGCCTTCATTGTCACCAAAAAGGTCAACCGTCTTTGCTGATGGTTTCTTTGTTTTTGCAGTGTCTGTTCACAACAAATTTCCCAGAAGAAAAATAACAAGAACAAGAACAGAAACACTTCTTCAAATTTGAAACTACGATTGCAAACTCACAATAAACAAAAGTCAACAACTACACTGTGTCAACAATAGAGTGGTTTTCAATCAAGAGTTGTAAGACCTAAACTAAAGTAATTAGAGAGCCAATCACATTCTGAAGGAAATACACATCAGCCAATCACAAATTGAAGTAATTCACTACTTGGTTTCACAATTGCAACTGGTTGCACCTGATTGGTTGAAAAGTCTGTGCAAGTTTTTTGATCCAAACAGAGCTCACCGAAACCAAAACCAATGCAATCCTGTCGTTGCTATTGACACTCAATAGTAATTCACTCAATTAACTAAATTAAATTAAATGATTAAAATAAATAAATTAAACCAAATTCAATAAATTCAATAACTATAGAACAAGCACAAGCCTTTTATCAATATTGACACTCAATAGAATTAACTAAACCCGTACCTTGTGCTACGGGGACTGCAGATGGCTTTGATGTCGTGCCGCTAAACAAGTCATCACCGTCACCATCATCATCACCATCGAATAATCCACCTCCCCCCCTTCCCCCTGTAGTCTTGGGTTTGGGTTTTGTCACAGGTTCTTCACCAGGGCTTTTGGTCAGGCTACTTGGAGAGTCCTAGTATCAAAAGAAAATTTCATTCAAAATTTGAGGGCTGCAATATTTCTCCAAAATAACTCCTCACCTCATTTGTTGGAGACCCAAATAAACCAGAATCTGAGGGGGAAAAAAAACCTTTGTTAGTAATACTCACAATATGGATGAATGCTGCAGAAGTTTTTGTTGTTCAAATATTTTGTGTTCACTTCTGTGTTTACATGATTGTATTCCTTCCCAAGGTCACGCAGAGTTATAGTGAGTCAACTAGAAACTTATTTACTATAATAACACACTCCATGGTTCCTCACAAACAAAGATACTGGTAAGAGAAATGATCAACCCACCTCCAAAAATAGAGACTGCCCCAGCTGGGATTTTTTTGCCACTTGCTGTGCTTCTTGCTCTCGGTTTAACAGATACAGACTCTTCATCTTCTGCAGGATACATATGGAAAATTATTTGACAGTCACCAAACCAATAATAAAAATAACACATGTTTGTGTCTCAAAATGTCTGTGGATTTGTTAGGCTGAAGCACCTCTGGTTTGACAGGCCAAAAACCTGGGTCAACCCCAATTTCAGTATCTATTCCCTGCAAGTATGCATTGATGAAGAAGCTTTGATGGGTGGAGTAGAAAAAAATAATAACCATTAGCTCATCACATGAATAACAATTATTCTCTCAACAACCTAAACCCCTCTCGGCACATTACCAAGTGTGCAGCAGCAGTCAAAAGAAGAATGTAAACAATTTTTTAAAAAAACTGTATATAAACATGGTTGTGATATCACATTATGTGTTGTCAAATGTGCATTTTGACTGGCTGGTAGGAAATATCGTTGTTGAGAGCATGTATTAAGAAAATCTATTTCAACCAAGAAGTAAATCAACAACATTTTCCTTCATTTGTCACATTATTTTTGAGAAATATTTTATAAAAGCAACAGGGGACTTTTTTCCTTGTTTACATAACCTCATCTAAAAACTCGGGGGGGGGGGGGGGG
>BLFK01000134.1:3001898-3040697 GCA_014634185.1 Astreopora myriophthalma | reverse complement strand
GGGGGGAATTCTTGACAGTTATGCAAACCCCTCGACTGCACCTCAGGTTTGCATAACTGTCTCGAATTCTCCCAACCCCTCCTCATGTTTAGATGAGGCTATGTTAACATGGAAAAAGTCCTCTATTGCTTAATTCTGAGTTGTAAAGAAACAGACCTTCCTTAGACTGATCCTTCTCTTCAGTTTCTTCAGGCTTGTTACCAGCAAATAGATCTTCCTACAGATGTAATGATTTATTAGACAGATACAAAGCTGTACCAAATATACATGTATGTACTAACCAAGATAAGATTAAAGTCACCATCACCATTGTCATCATCATTATCAGGTGTACCTTTTCTCCTTCAACATCATCAAACAGATTGCCTCCTCCACTGAACAGTCCTCCTTTCTTTCCAAATGGTGTTCCTTCACTTCCAAAGAGACCATCTTCCTGGGGACTTGACGTGCTAAATAAATCTGATGGGGAGAGAGAATGATTTGCACACCAGGGCTCGGTTGTTCAAAGCAGGGTTAGCGCCAACCCTGGGTTACATGTAAGTCCAATTAAAACCCATAGGCTGTGATGGTATTTAACTCAGCGCTAACAAATTAGCCCTAACCTTGCTTCAAACAACTCAGTCCAGGGCCACGTTGTTTAAAGAAAGGTTAGCAGTAACCCTGGGTTTAGTCTGATTAAAGCCTACAGCATAGAGCTTATCATGGCTTTTATCACTGTTTAGCGTTAACACTGCTTTGGATAACTCTGCCCAGCTTACCATTCCTTTTTTAAAGGATGCAGCAGTATCAAACAAGCCAACTTTACATTGTATACATTCTTACCATCTTCAGCAGGAAGTGATTGTCTTGTGTCCACACTGCCATGACTTGTCCTACTGCCACGCCGCTTCCTGTGCTTATGCTCTCCATGGGAATCGGCCCTGTCTTTCTTGTGATGATGATGGTGATGATGATGATGGTGTGATTTCTTGTCTTTGGTCTTGCTATCACCATGGCTCCTTGTGGTTTCACTGCGCTGTTTCTCCAGGACCTCATCAACCTGTGGTGCCTGATGTTCATCATCACTCCATTCATCATCACCAGCCTTATCATCACCATCATTATCATCATCATCATTGTGATTTTCCACCTCTTGCCGTTTGATAGGCACAGCACCAATTTTGGCAGCTAATTCTGCAGCAAAGTCAAGGCCACCTTTGGGCTGTAAAAAGATAACAAACTGACTGGCACACATACATAACACCAAGAACAACTTGAGAGGAAAACTTGCAAACTTCAGCTTCATTGTATCTTCCTTTACTTCACGAGAACTAAACCTCAATGTGGATATCAGTTTGTAGTAAGAAGAGCATTAGAAAGTGTACATGCCAGGAAGGGACTACTTCAAGCTAGTCCCAGCCAGAATAATCACCAATGGTGAAGGAGATTCTTGTTATTACCTTCTTAGGTTGTTCTTTCTCTTCTTCGCTTTCTTCTTGTTCATCATCTGATTCTGAATTGTTCTTTTTTTCTCCAAACAAGTCATCATCATCATCATCAGATTCAATGATCTATTAAAAACAGAGGACGGAAAGAATCCTTGAATTTAAAAGTCAAAATTGGGTTAAAATTACTGTTAAACAGATCCAGCATAAAGGATAACAAAGCACATTTCACAGGCCATGCATAGACTTCACTTTACGTGGAGCTGGAAAGACAGAACCCCATCCCCTCTTACCCCACCAAAACTAATGCTTCCTTACCTTTGCCTTTTGCTTTTCTTTTTTCTCAAGCCGCTTTGGTTTCTCTGCATCTGACTCACTTCCACTTTCATCCGAGCTCTGTACAAACAGTTAATGAACTAATGATCTCCTAGTGTAAAGTAAATGTGATTTGTTGATTTGACTAGCCTGTCGGCAAACTTCAACACAACAAACAACACCTATAATTATCTTAACAGTGACAAGGGGTGAAAAAAGTACACTGTATTAAATGGCATTCTGGAAAATATCACAAGGTAGTTGGATTGTTACTTTAGGATTTCATCAAGAATGACAAACTAAAAGCTCCTTGTACAGCATACTGTCACAGGAAAGAAAAGCTCAGTAGCTTTCACTTTAATATCCAGACAGAAAGCCTGAATCGTTTTCAACAGCACAAAAAACACAACAGGAAAGGTCCCCTCCCAATTCCCCCATAATAACAACTACATCACAAAATGGAAGTTGGGTGCCTGGGATATCCAAGGTGTTCCACTGGAAGCCAGCCAGCCAGCCAGCCCGTGGACCGAGTAACACTCCCATGGCTGGCAATCTCCACAACCCAGCCATGAGCCACCATGCCAGGCATCCAGGCACCTGTTACACTGACAAGCATTGGAAAAATAGGGAGGGGAGGGGGGAAGCACACCAACTGCGCGAAGCAGCACAACAAGGCCTGCAAGATCTTCAACAAGTGCGGCCATGTGACTGAGGAACCACATAAGCATGTGCCTAGGCCACACACCGCTGGCCGCTACCGCTCTTTGAAGATTACTGCACTACCAATCTGCGCTGCTCTTTCTTGTTAACTTTGTTAAATTGCATTTAACCGCATGATGTTTCACTAAAATATGAAAATCATTACAAACAACAACATGAATGATGTTCCATGAAACATAAAATTACAGCCTCCACATCAATGGAGTATCCTCCTCAGAGTTAGAAGAAGCCATACATAAATCTCAACAAAACATGGAAGGGAATTACAGAAGATTGTTTTCTTTCTAACTGGAATTTCTTAAGTGTCGAAAGAATAACTTGCCTCAGTTACAGATTCACTGCCTTTTGATAATGATGATTTGCTTTCACTGCTGCTAGATTCTGATTCCTCTTGCTTGTCACCTTCATCTTCTATTAGTTTGAGACATTAAAATTAAACATAAAACCCATGACCACAAAAAAAAATACATGTAAGGAAAAGATTGTTACATTCTTTCAATAAGACTTACGCGCACAACAAATATCCCATAAGTGTGACCACTTTTAATCAATTCACATTCTTTCACACGTGTGGACTACCAAATAAGAAGTCAAAGACTGGATAATATGAAAGAATGTGAATTAATTAAAAATGGCTACACTTCTGGGATCCTTGCTGTAAAGTCACCACAATTAATACGGTGTACATGTAGTTCATGTGTTTTTGCGATTACTTTACAGTTGGCAAAATCAGCAACTGTTATACTTGACTACCACTAAGAATTTCTTGGTGATTCTGATGTATCCATCATGTCAAAATGGAGGAAAACAGTAATTAGATGCTCTTGGCAATACTACAACCTTTTCTTAATAATGACTTGACATATTTTTCGCTGTCTACTCTCTCCGGGAGGTATTATTGTACATTAAAACAGACACTCAGCAATTGTCACATACAGGACACAAAGGACTTCACACTGAAAGCCCACGTCCCCAACAACTTCCTTTTCAATAGGCTTCCTAATATCTTTAATGTACCTTCTCCAGATGACTCTTCAAGCCCTACAAGGTCATCCCTAAAGAAATCTGATGTGCCAATAAGATGTGGTAACAGTCGATTTGTATACACATCCTGAGAAGAAATGTGCACTTAATGTAAGCTGGAAAAATAATGTCAGATGCTCCAGACCAGTGCTTACAAGTAGATTTGAGCAGCTTACAGTTATATTCTATGTAACTACTTCATCATCATTATTATTCCCATGCTCTAGAAAAAAAATGCCACCCCATGGATTAAGCCCTGAAATTCTCTTTAAAAAATTGGCTTTTGAGATCCCAGAACTGCTATGTCCCTTGCAGATGAGAAGTATGTGTAATATTACTTTCTTGAAACACACCAACCTTTGGTTCCAAAATGACTTCTGCTTTAAACCCTGTCTTTATGTCATCGTCTTCCTCTTCATCGTCAGAGTCTGTTTGAAATAACACCCAACACATTTAATTCGTTTTTTTTTATTGGAATCAAACATTTCAACCAAAACCAGTTTTGGTTGATTTCATTGATGTTCTCAATACTGAGAACACTTTTTTCAACCATATTTGGTTGAACAGCAGTTACACCTGGGTATAGTCATTCTCAGACCCCCCTCCTCATCTTTTTCCAAGTCTGGTTGTCAAGATTTTCATGGCAAAATGACGCCAAATGTGAAACTCGCTCCCTGCTAACAGATCAGCCAATGCTACCCATTGTTTTCAACCACTGTTTTCAACCAAGTTCAGAGCTGGTAAAAAAAAAAGATGATCCACCAAACCATCTTTTTTTCTTTTTCTTTTTGTCAGTAGAAAACACACAAAAAAAACCCAACCAACCACTTTAGGCAAGTTCATTTCCGGTTGCCATCCATTGCTCCGAAATGTCTGTGGTTAAGCTACATTTTTACACTCAAGGAAGAACTAATAAAACTGCTTTTTTTAACAAAGGATAATGAAGAAGATCGGAAGGGTGGTGGTCGCACCAGCCACTTACGGAATTTTGAACTGATTATAGTTAGAATACTCACGCTCTGTTGTAAGTTCAAGAGTTACAAATGCACCATCCATCACACTGATTCCATGCCTCAGAGCCTCACTTAGTTTGGGAATAACTTCTGCTTCTCTCTGTTCTCTTGTTTTTGCCTGAAAACAGTGTAACAGTAAACATCAAATGCCAAATGCCTGCTCTTTTCAAACATAAGTATTATGTTTCTTAACACTATACTGTTTAAATTCTCTTCAAATCTTAGGGTGTACTTTCCCTAAAGGGAAACACGAGGAAGGAGGAACAAGGAAGGAGGAAGGGGTGTGGATTCCTTTGAGCGGTCATTGTTACATTCCACCGGGCTGAACACTTTACAACCATATCACACATTGATATTTAAATCATAGCAGTATGCAGTATGACTGCCACATATGAACCTATTTTAAAATAGACCTTATGACCTATTTTGCAATGCTCTTTTCAATGAGGCTAAATACAATTTAGACAAAGTTAAAAGCAAGCCAATGCAGTGGTGTTCCCTGGGATACTTGGGGGGATTCCAGGGAGGTTTGCAGGGGCACCACCATGTGCTTTGGCTTGAGCTGCTTTTTCGCTTGCTTGCTTCTTTACCCTCCATCCCTCCCATATTTTGGGGTAGGTATATATATATATACTCCACACTGGTTTTCTCTCGGTGATGTGTTGACAGGTGCGTGGGAGGTGGACTGTGGCTTGGTTGCCATGGTGACCTCCTTGCCGCTAAGGAGAGTGCTGTCTCCTCCCTTGCTCCCTTTACAGCACCAACCCTCCAAAATATTGGTGTTGTGTTTTAATGGCTGGGAAGAGTTTCCAAAATTAATAGCATCAATTTACAAGTAGAGACAAAGTTAATGACAAAGAGAGAACATTCTAGAACCTTTTCTGGCTCTGTTGTTTTCTCTTGTTCCTCGCTTGTTTCATCTTTGCTTACATCTTCTTCATAAATACGCTAGATAAAAGAAACACAAAAACACAGAATTCCACATGAATACATCTAATGTAAAAACCCCAAAGGTCTTAAATCAGGTTGGCTAATTTTGAGAAACAGCCGTGCAAAAAAAAAAAGGCTGATCTATGGGAGAAAACTTGTCTTCTGTACCACATCCCATGCCAACTTCCATAGCCCTTTATATTTTTACATAATGACAAAATTAATAATACTCACATTTTCAATGAACTGATTATTGGACAACATTAAGAAGTCATTCATTGTATTCTGTACTTTGGAATCCATACCCTATGAAAACAACAAAGAGAATAATATCATTGTTGTGGGTAAAAATCATTTCAACTTAGTTTGAATTGAAATTTCCCTTGTCTGGTATTGATATCCATAACTGAGATACAAAGAAATTACAAGCCAAACGATAAAATAATTTTTCCCTTTTTCAAGGGCGTGTTTGATTGACCTTATTCTGGAATAAGAATTATCAGTAATGGAATATCCTCTAGATTTTTCTTTAGAGGTAAATTCAGCAAGATTTAATATATACAACATTAATTTATTTTTTTCAGGAAACAATGCTGGAAAATCTCTTTTGAACTCTGATAACATCAAAATTCTCCTAGGACATATTCTTAGGTCTAAGGCCAATCAAACCCACCTAAGTTTATCAGCAACATCAACATTGATAAGAAATGTTCAGCAAATTCAATTGACAGCACTTTTAGTTTATTCTCTGTGACATTTCTTGTATCACTGCAGCTACAGTCTTTTGTCAATACTGGAGGCCTTTTGTATATGTAATAGATGCAATGGTCTTCATAATTTCTTCAGTTGATAGGAACCTTTATACACCTGCATAGATAAGCTGTAGGACAAGACTTTTAAATGATAGAAATACCTTAGTAATATTGACCAGTCCATCCACCTGGGTCTCAATTTCGTGAGTCTGCGATATCATTTTATGAGAGAATTCTTGCAAGTAAAGAAGAAGCTGGAGAAATATGAAAACAAAGATAACAGTCATAACCACAACTGAAGCTTAGTTTCCTGTCTCATCTAAGGTAGAGGTACTAATAGAGGGAGACTATTTAAGCTACACTAGGATGTTAATGATCAAGTGTGCATCTGCAGTTCAAAGGAAGCCTAATAATTCAGCCACTTTTGAATTGATGCCACATAGTTATTAACAATACTTCACAATTATTATGAGCAGCATTTGAACAAAGCTAATGTTGTTTTCCATACTATATAGAGCCGTAGGTCTTGAGTTTCTGTGAATGAAATGCCTCAATCCACTCAAAAGAAGGTACTAACCAATACTTGTTTCCTCTTGAATTAGTTATATAATGGAATTTGACATGAATAATTATTTACATGTAAAATGGAACTAAAGAATGTGTGCACATGCATTAAGAATGTTGATCATTTCAGAAAGAAATATTACAGTAGCTATAGTTAAGTGATTTAGAGCTCCTTTCCTTTTTACCACATCAAGAAAAGAGAACCAATAATTATACAGCAGAGCTATACTGTATTTTTCGCTAAACAACTGTCAGCAACAAGGTATTTCCTCATCCAAATGTAATTTCCTTGCACCAGATGATAATATGGTCACTAATTACACCAGTTAAATTCTTGACACTTTAAAACCATGTATGTATAAGTCCATAAGGGAATGTTTCAAGATGTTGTGGTTATTTTTGCTATTTATTCAATACTTTTTTACTAGTTTTTCTTTTTCTGGAAACTATTTCCTTACAACACAGCAGGAAATACTTTATTCAATTTTTTTAAAGTCATTTCCTCATAACATGTCCCACAAGCCCTGAGCGACACTTTAAACAAATTATTGCAAACCTGCAAAGTGCAACCCACAGAGCACATGCATTTCTCATAGGTAAAAACTATTTCACCCGAGTTTGATTTGAAATTTCTTTGTGTTTTGTTTAAGAAAATGAATACCAGAAAAAGAAAATTTCATATCAAACAAGATACAATCAATATTTAGTGACCCAGCATTGTTTTTATCTGCAACATGCTCAGTTGAGAATGCTTGCACTCGACAGCAAGTGCATTATGAAGATAATGATGCACTAGATTTGACCCTTTGTTTGTTATTTATTTATTTATTTATTTATTTATTTCTTGAAGCAAGTTGAAGTCTGATCTTTGGCAGCTATTCAGCTGATGTGGACCTGCTATACCCAGCCAGCCACCCAAACACTCACAAAGGACAGCCACAACAACGGGAACTCCATTCCCTGCTTTTCTTTCAACTGACATCTTGTCATGATGTCTTACCGGAGCGATTACAGAATATCCAGCCCATTATTTGTATGTTGCCTTCTTCTCTTTAAGAACGAGACACAGATAACAATACACCCTATTCATATGCTAATAATGGGCCGGGTATTCTGCAATCTAGCCGTCTAACCTAAGGCAAGTACTGGTATCATCATAGTAAGTGACTTGTTTTTCGTGTTTCAGTTATTTCATCAAATCATGGCCAAATTCCACGCAATAATATAAAAAGTCTTTAACTTTTGTGGTAAATTGTCACAAGTTGTACACAGATATAAAGACAGTAGGATGAAAAGAAGCCCAGTGTTTGTTTCTCTGTCTGTTTTCATCCTATTGTCCTCAGTTCTTGCCTACGACATGTGACAGTCCAATGCAGTTACAGAACTTATGCACCATTTTCTGCTCGCAATTTGGCCAGGATTTGGCAAAATCACTGAAATCGGTTAAAAGTCCCTTGGTGTATGTCTATGCATACAGCTCGCCAATTTGTATCGTGTTAACTCTGCATTATAATCAGAAAATTTGAGCATCCTTCACCTTCAACAAATCCGCAAACTTAACAATTACTGCAGTAAGTGGTTATTTACGGATGAATAAAACTTTATAAGCTAATATCAAATGTCACTCGGGAGGACCCATCTTTGAAATCGAAGGTTCTCAAGATAAGACTGATTCAAACAGCCACAAAATATTAAAGAAACCAAAAAACAAGACGAGAGGTAAAACAATGAGCGATACGATACCGTACCCCTGAATCGGCTGCCAGTGTCCAATTTGCGGATCCCTCTCTAAGCTCCTCGACTGTCCATGCTCTTTCCCACAGTTTCTCTTCGCCTTGCGGTGTGGTACCTGGCTGAGACGTCGCCTCTACACTTGGGGATTGTAGAGAAGGCACAGAGACGTCAGGTGGAGGTGCTGGAGGAGGCGGGGGAACTAGAACAGGTGCCTCTATCGGAGGAGGAGGAGGTGCTGGTGGCGGTGGCGGTGGTGGCGGAGGCGCCATCTTGGATATGCTTTCTTCCGCACCAGACACGTGACTTTGTACCTCGATCGTGTTCCGGGCAACTGCCTCGTACCCAGGCGTTTTGGGGTCGTTAGCCGAGATTGCAGTGCACCAAGGTAACGCTCAAGTTTTTTCTTTCATATACCAGGGACCTTAAGATCGATACGACGGGATCTATACGACAATTCCAACATTTACGCGGTTGGGTAAAGCTGGTAGATTTGTTCATAACATTAACCTCTGCAGAGCACGTGATTCGACAACGGTGTAAGATTATTACCAACTAACACTTCCATCTGGTGGAAATGAAGCACTTCGATGCAATTTGCCGGACATTCAGCCGCCGCGGATGAAAGTCGGCCAACACGCTTTCTTGCGTATAGCGTACTTTGACTAAAAGGTTTGACTCTAAAAGTATGAGTAGAATTTGAAAGGTCAACGCTTGGCAGCGTAAGAAAACATAGTCCATTTCAAACTCGTCGCCCGCAGTCGGCCCAAGACAAGTTTTGTACAAGTGGTACGTGTATGATACAAGCCTTCCTCCTTGCCAAACCAGCAATAAAGTGCAAGTAAGGCAGATTTCCAAGTCTCATCTGTCATTCTCTGATTTAGGTGCAGTCACTGCGTTTCCCAAATGGTACGTAGTAAGGCAACAGTGAATTGACGCATGCGCGTACTGAATGCCAAAAAGAAAACAAAAACTCTGGACCAGTAGCGGTACTTCTGGACGTGTTGCCGGAGCGGTGTACCATGACGAGTCTCCCCGAGATTTCGGCCCGCGGATCGCTTAACCAACCCCCAGTTCCTCGCTGCTTTCAGATACCCGTCCACGACAGCCTGTCTGCCCCCGACGCGGCAGTGAGGGAGAGAAATGTCGGCCCCTAGACCACATGTGACAGATCCCTTACGTACTCACAGCTCAGTCCCAGTTATTATGTTATAGGATTTGGAGCAATATATACTGAAATGGTAACCCGTTGTCTCCTCCATATGGTACGTAATAGAGTAGACCGGAAGTAGACGGTTTCAAATATTGGCGCATGCGTATTTGCTAAAATTGATAAAATTCTACCAACATGAGTTGCCTTGTAACTTTACATTACACAAACTTCCGTTGGCGTGTCTGAGTACTCCTTGCCACACTCCACAGCCGCAATATTTGTTTCCAAGTCACTGCTCATGCGTACTATCCAATTCAATGTGACTGTTATCTTCCGAAAACACAGAAAACAAAAAATTGGATGGAATCAATAAACTTGCTTATTCATAATTGTGTGCGAACTTCGATTTGCTCAATCAAAGCCTTTTCAATGGGTGGACGTCTACTTTTGCGTTTTAATTAGACGGCTCAGTGATTGGCCGAAACTACAGCTACTACGGCTAGTACGGCTACTACAGCTCCATAGCTACTACTTCTAATACGACTACCATTACTACTACTACTATTACTACTACTACTACTACTACTACTACTACTACTACTACTACTACTACTACTACTGCTACTGCTACTGCTACTGCTGCTGCTGCTGCTGCTAATTCTACTACTATAATAGCAGCTACTACATGACTTGGGTGTGGTCCGGGACATGTGCAGGTCTTACACCAAGTACTACCGCCAAATGGATATTTATTTCTTCCAGAATAACTACAACGCAAGAATTTATTGCATCGAAGGAACGTGGAATCTGTTGGAACCAGGAGCCCATTATGGTTGGAACGTCAGTGTTGATAATTTTAAAAGACACGTAAATAGAGAGGGAAGTAAATCGCTCAATAATCATGGCAACATGATTCCATTTCGATGCTTAATATAGAAAGCCGTCAATTTAAGAGATTTTCGATGTCCAACATGACGGACGGATGTCTTGTCTCCGGTGGTTTCACACCTTTATTTCGTTATAAGTCGTTTCATACCCTTACAGTTTTGGTCGATTCAATTCGCGCCCAATTTTCATTCTAAGCATTTTCGTGGATATGATAAGGGCCTTTATATTGGTGTACGAGTACGACTACGAGTGCACGATTTTCCTTCCGAGCATGCGCAGTTCGAAGAAAAATCGACCATTAAACCTTCCGCGCGTGCTCGGTACGGAAAACTGAAGGTCGCTAATAACAAGAGGGTACCCGTGGCCCATACTCACGCCGATTTCCGTTTTTTTTTCACATGCGCACACTCCTGTAAATCCACCCACCGCAACCCAATATCAAAGAAACAGATAGAGAGCAATTTGAATTTATTATTTTGTCTTGGTAAATAATGCATCCTATTATTTGTACAATATTTTAACTGATCGCAAAATGCATTTCTTTGTATAAAACAGTAACCATAACCTTGCTTGGTGACAATAGGAAAACAAAATGTTCAAGCTTTTTAAATAAAATAATACCGTTTGTCTTTTTTATTCTTAAAGACTACAACCTAAAAAAAAAAAAAAAAAAATCGCGATCGGAGAGCGTTTCAATTCCGGTACAAACATTTGGAATACGTTTCTTTACTGGTTCTTTGTACAGAAAATAAAGTTTATTTAAGGATAAATGTATTATTAACAGCCTAAATCATGCCAATACCTATGCTAATACAGGAGATGTAACCTTCGGTAAATTTTAAAATTGTACAAGACAATTCAATGCATTATAAAACAAAATAAACAATAACTTTAGGACTATATAATAACTGCTATATTTTCATGAAAACAGTAAATACATTTTTCAACGCCCAAATGTTCTATGTACAGGGACCGCGGAGGGGGAGGGGCTGGTTGGGCCTCGGCCCCACCACTTTTTTGCACCCCCGGCCCCCACTTTTTGCGCTAAAAAGAAAAATAATTAAAATAATTTTTCGACTTTCAATATGAAAAAATTATTTTCAAATGTCAGCCCTCCCACTTTTCACCTTGCTCCGCGGTCCCTGATGTATCAGACCGTACAACGCATTTTCATACAAAAAGCAGTGTTGTGTGTTTTAATTTTGAAAGTTATCAGTGGGTTTCCACTAAAAAAGAAAACTCACTGGTTTTCACTTTAAGAAACACGAGAGGGAAGGATTCCCCTGACAATGTAACACTAAACGCAAGCATCACCTGGCCAATCAGACGATAGGTGGGTAAAGCAACCAATCAAGACTCAAAGACAAAGCATAGGGATAATGCATACAGAAGCAAAACATCAACCGAAAATAATTACGGGAAAACATGACACTACTATCAGGCTCGAGGAAACCGCAAACAATCGGTTGAAAATTTTACATTTTCTTGCATCGTGTCCTATTGGGATCAACCGACACGACCACGATAAGACACAACCTTAGTGACTGATCGAATAACACGTGGCAACCAGTGGTTAAGCAAATACAAAACCAAACGACGGACGAAATCCGTTACATTCAGAATTTATCAGATACGAGGAGGTTTGGAGAGAAGATACCAAGTGCATTTGTTGATTGAATCTTTCAAATCTTTTACAAATATTTGGCTGTGGCAAGAAAGCTTTGGAATGAAGCGCCAGGGAAATGGTGTGACCGGGCGGGGTCACGCAATGTGCTTCTCGTGACTACAAAACATAACTTTTTTATACAGAATTTCCTTTTCAATACATCTCAATTGACATTAACTACAAGTAATTTCTTCTGTGTGTTGTTTGATTCTCATCAACATCGGCTTATGGAGTTGGGATGCAGTGTGAATCTTCTATGCCACAGACTGCAAGAACAAAAAGAAACAGTCATTAATGATAAATTTAATAGTCGGATTACTGAACCGACAACAGACGTGTCCGCTTTACATTACCATTTCCACGTGATCGCACGTCAGCACTTAAAAATATGAAAGAACGAACGAACGAACGAACGAACGTTTCAGATCAGACACTATAGGGGTGGTCTCAGCAAGGGTTCATTACATTCGTACGGGTTCTTTTACGTTCCACACAATCAAGTACAAAAACGGCTGCGAGAGGGGGCCTACAGTTTATCGTCCTTTTCCGAGAAGACACGAGCGTCCAACCATTTGCAGATGTTATTACAAAGGCAGCGGTTTCTCCTTGCTTATTTAAAGACCATGAGTGCTGGTCCAGCTGGCCGGTGCTCTACCAACTAAGCTAACCCGTCGGCGATGTAGTTTTTGGTGTCTCACCCATGGTAACAAAAAGAGAACTTGAGACAGTCCCTACGCAGGGGGAACAAGACTGATACTCACCCCTTCCAAATCGGAATCCTCGTGTACTGACGGAGCAAATGAACTGCTTTTTACTGTGCTAGCTGTACTTGTACTAGTGTTGCTGGATTTACTGGAGCCAATACTGCAACTGTTGTATCCTGCACCTTTTTCTTGTTCTTGGCTCTGTGGTATCTTCTTCACGATAGCATACTTCTTTTTCACTGGTTCCCGTGCATCCACAACGCCATTTGTTGTTGTCTTCTTCGGTGGTTGCACAAGTATCCCTGGGCTTCCTTGCCCTGGGGGTCCCCCAAGTCGGGCAACCCTATGAAGCGGTCTTCGTGGCTGAGATGGGACTATGGGGACAGGGGCTCGCATACCTGGTGCATGTCGTACGAGCTCCCCAGGGGCCCCTCTGTGAACTCGGGCGGGTCCGGTGTCGTTGGCCCCTTTTTCGTTATCACGTCTTAATTTGGGACGCACACGAGCACCTGGAGAATACTCAAGATCACCCTCGCTTCCAGTTTCCCATTTCTTTCTAAGAGGGCGCGGACCGTACATAGCCGCGGTTCCTACGGTAGCCTCGTTATCGTTGGAAAATGAGTTACTTCGTTTCCATCCCGCAGCGTACGGGGGCGGTATACCAAGCGAGTCCATTAATCCATATGCATCTGTATTAAATCCGCCGCACTCCGCAGCAACGCGCACTGCATTAGCAAAGTCTGCGTCAGTAAAGAAAGAGCCATCACTGCTAATACCACTAATTCGGCTTGGACTCGAAGCCGAAGAGTCATCTTCGGAACCGCTCGTGTTTGTGACGGACTCGGCCCATTGCATAATTATGTCACTAGTAATCCCTTCAAGATCTATAGGGATGGGCTTCGGCTTGGAACGAGATTTCTTCGATTTCTCCGACTTGCTCGCCATTGATTCAAGTTCATTTTCGTTAGACGAAGGATCTCCCTTCTTACGAGTCTGCCTTGGAGAGGTGCTATTAGTGGGTTCTGTCATTCCACTCTGGCCCGTCATTCCGCTCATTCCAGTCATTCCTGACATGCCTGTCATACCGCTCATTCCAGTCATGCCACTCATGCCGCTCATTCCAGTCCTTCCTGTCATGCCTGTCATCGCACTGCGTTCGCTAAACGGAGGTGATGGAGGTGGGGAACCCAAGCTACTGGGAGGCGGCTCCACGGGGGGAGGGGGTAAGAGATCTGCCCAGTTAAAAATAGCTAGTCGAGGCGGAGGTTTAAGGGCTTTTCTCTTCCTTTGCAAAGATCCACAACTGGTTGACGTCTTGCAGCTTCGTTCACTTCCTGGACTCGATGGCTTTTCCACAGCCGGAGCTTGAGCGTCGCATTTGTTTGCGTCCTCTGTAATCTCCTCTCCCTTCTGTCCTTGTCCTTCCTCTTCCTTCCCCACCCCCGCTCCCTGACCGCTATCGTTAACAGCAGGCGGGAATTTCTTCATCTCCATCTCAGTTTCCTTCAGTACCGCCTCATAAGTGGGTGGTGGCTCTGAATGAAACGTGCTAGTGGTGGTGTGCAAATTTCCGGCCATCTCAAAAGATTGTATCTTCAATTTGGGTTTGGTCTTCTCTGTGTCACTCGTGTCACTAGGAGTTCTATTGGGATCCCGTCTCCTGGAGCCTGTGCTTGATTTACTTCTATACGAGCCATAATCACCGTAGTCATAGTAACGCAGTCTCTCTCTGGGTCCGGTCTTTGGAAGAGTGCCGTCAGACGGGCTTCTGGAACTATTAGATGCACCTTGCACTGCAGACAAGAACAAAGAATGCGAGAGTTATGGCAAGTTTTAATATTTGCTCGGACATGGTGTAAAATGCAGAAGAAGATGGGAAGTTTTAGGCAACAAAAACTGGCGGAAAAGCTGAAAAAAACTCAGGGATAGCCTTCCTCCAAGTTAATTTACAATCTGGTAACTAGCGCATCGAAATAGGAACGGTTATAGTCTCTTAGCAACAGGAAACTACGATGAAGATAAAATGATAGATGATTATGATGATGGCGGCCACGACGAGGACGAAAATGATGATAAAGACGACATCAAAGCACTCAACGAAAAGTCTTTCCCTACTGATTTCTGCTGGAGTGTTTTGGTTTAAAGAAGAACTGGAGCACTTTGTAAGCTAAATCAGAAATTGGCGACATAAGCTAAGCATTCTAGCCCACAGCGGCCTTCTTGTCGAATTCGTACACTGCTCTACGAGTCCATCCATTTCTACTTACAGCTTGTTGGTGAATCCAAGAACTTGTTGCTTTTATTCACATGCTCGTGGTAACGATTGAGCGAGCTTGGCAAGTTGTTAGTCTTTGTGAGATCTGTGGAACTGTAATGCGTTGCCTCCATTCGATTAGTACTCCCTAGTGAGGCAAAGAAATTAAGAAATGTGTGTTAAAATTCTCTTAAGGAGGAGGGTAATATGACTTCAAACCAACAAAGTGACAAGCTACCATTCATAATTAGTCATTTCAGTATTTCCTCATTCTTTAGTTTTCCTCCTACCTGATAACTGGTTGAGTGTAACTTTATTTGCAAAATCAATGCTATTGGATGAGCCACCTCTGCCACAGCATTTTGCCATTTGCCTTGTGCAGTCAGACGTGGGACTGTCACTGGCCCTGTTATTCGTGAGCTGATGAGGGGTGTCTGAATTCTGCTCCTCCACCCAGAGGAATTTGGAAGTGCGTTTGCTGTGAATATCCAACAGCAACAACGGTCAACAAGGTTAAACGAAGATTAACCCAAACTCCACCCATCTAACATAACCCTCTAGTTTTCAATAGATACACGGTGAGAGAAACACTTACGTTGGACTCCGCGGCGTAATGTCAGGTGGTATACACACTGAAAAAGAGGAAAAATAATAATACGTAACTTGTCATAACTTTGCATGCAATAAAATCAATACCAATAAAATAAAATAAAATAAAACAGGGCTGTCAGTAAGTTAAAGGTACAGCTGTAGAAGACAAAGTAATATGATACAATAGGCAGTACAGTAGGTGAGAGCAGAAAGTGCAAGCTTCACAGGAAGGCCCGCAAGCACACTTTCCCAAATAGTCTTGACATGTAGACAGACTCTTTGGGAAGCCAATTTTCAGGACCAAGCAATATTTCCACCTAGAAATTCGTTGAAATTAAGGCTAACTTGAAATGACATAGCAGTGGTGCACTGAAATTTGGAAAATATACAGCGTTTGGCCCGAAATGATAGCACTGCTAAACGAAATATCACCTCTCGTTGGACTCTTAGCCTTCCTTTTGTTCCGCCTTTGCCTGTAGAGCAGTATCACCACTAACAGCAGTATAATCCAAACCACCGCACCCATGGTGCCGATGAACCACGGCTTACGCATAAACAGCTTCATCTTGTCCCAAGTGCCTCCACTCTCTGTCTGCGCCTCCATTACACTGACATCTCCATTGCGTGACACAATGTCGGTGGTTGGGGTCACTCCCCCCATCACTGGTATTACAGCAGCTGCAGGCAAGGAAAATTGATGCTTTCAGTTACAGATTACAGGTAACAGTGATTGGGAAACAAACTGAAATCCAGTTATTCCAACACACATTCAAACTACAATGCATGTGAGAGTGGAAATCCACCTACAGTCTCCCAACATCGTGCCCTTTAGTAAAGATGGATTTCTAATGTTGTGTAAATTTTTACACAGGTAACACCACTTTTGGATTGCCTGTGTAAGAGAAAAGTTGAGTGCCATATGCATCACGGTTTGATAAGCATTCTGAGTAATGAATGACAGAGGGCTGAAATGAATCTTAAAACCCAGTATTCATCATGAAAACAATGCACTTGCTTAGCTCAGAGCAATAAATAGAAGGGAAACCTAGAAAGAGCAAGGGGCTTTAAATATATGGATTCAGGATTCATATATGTCGAGTTAGTTGAAAGAAAAGAACAATAATTCTACTTTATCAATATTCTTCACCCTTTTATCATGCAATAGTAATGTTACACAGAAATAACAACAGCATGATATATTACGTAAATTCTAGGAGAAACGTAGACTCGGAAAAAAATCCGAGTTCCAGATGGGATTTGAACCCACGACCCTCTGTGATCTAGTCGGATGCTGAGCTACCAGGACCACTGAGCTACCAGTAGCTACCAGTAGCTCAGTGGTAGAGCATCCGACTGGATCACGGAGGGTCGTGGGTTCAAATCCCATCTGGAACTCGGATTTTTTTCCGAGTCTACGTTTCTCCTAGAATTTACGTAATAGTAATGTTATTAAAGTTAACATACGTTTAGCATCTGTAGTAGCTGTCATGGGTTGACTGATGGGTATAGCATTTCCTTCACTCATCACATGAACTTTAATCACATAAGTTGCATTTGCATCAAGCCCAGTTAACATGTAAGAAGACCCAGGGTCATTCTGATAATTTGTGTAGAAAATATTGGAATCTTCCTTGCGCCATAAAATTGCCACTTTTGAGAGGGTAACTGGTCTTGATAACTGCAAAAAATGATTAAAGATGTAATAAATAGCACAATAATGCAATTAACAAATGATGATAATGACGATGATGATGATAAGAAAACAAGAAAAAAACAAAACAAAACAAAACAATTTCTTGATGATGAAAAAGATGATAATGATAAAGACAACATGTTCCAATCACAAAGAAAACTCCCAACAATTCACTTACAGTCCATGAGATATTTATCTTGTCATGTCCGTTGGGAATAAGGCTAAACTCTAGTTTCACATCACTGATAGGGTGCAGGGATGGAGAAAGATCTGCCGTAAAGGAAAGCATCAAGATCATGCAAAATCTCACAAATAAATTTAATGAGAACATTTTTGAGCAGATGGAGAGGGTGTTAAGTGTACATGCTGTGAAATGAATTTATAATAGGGTAACACTATACATGTACAAGTTTACACCTATTTCAGTAAGACTGACCTTTTCTAGAAAATACAGTACTACTGATGATAACATACAGTGCTGCAAATAGACGCAGGTAATACGTCATCATCAGGATCTGTCACTTACTGTTAGGGGTCAAAGGTTGCTTCTTTGTCCTGTGAGACACTTGCTTCAAACCCTGTGTGAGAATAACACCACCTTCACCAACAGCTTTTACATCGAAAATGTACATTGTATCAGGATCCAGGTTGTGAACAACATAACTATTGTCCTTGAGCGAATCCACAGCCACCATCCACTGTTCGTTGCCATCACTTTTACGATATTCCACAACATACAGAACATTTGATGAGTCAGGGAGTGAGACGGAGCTCCAGGCCAGGGAAACAGAGTCATGAGAGGCAGCCGTCGACACTAGATCCAGTGGGGCAAGTGTTGGCTTGGGTGATGGTGTTGTGGTAGGAGGAGGAATGGTTGTGATAATCACTTCTGAAATTCAAAACAAAAGGCCTGTATGAGAAAATGTAGCAATGTTTGAGGACTTTTCTACCCTGAGAAAAATGGCAACCTGCACCCTTTTTCCACCAAGGCGCTCAATTAGAGTTTATGTGTAAGAACCCTTGATAAACTCACTTAGCTCATGGGGCAAAAATGCGCACTTCTCTACCACCTAAGATTACTATACAACTAGAAGCTAATCAAGTCCATAAACATCTTGTATGACATGAATGAATAATCACACAAAGTACCGCTAGACACCGACCAGTGAATAGAGCAATGTGCGTGGTTATTGGTTAGAGGCCTGTTCAAGCCAAACTTGTTAGTGTACGACTGTTAAAGTTCCTTAGTTAGAAAGATCTTCCTGTTGTTGGACATGAGTTGAGCCAATGTCAGATGTAGATTTTGGCCCGTATGAAATCCTGCAGACAAGGATAATACAACCATAAATTAAACAAAGGATATGTTTGCTCTATGGGAGTAAAGTACCTTTCACAACAAGCTGTGCCTCTTTAGAGTCTTTTCCAATACTGCTTGTAGCAACACACTTGTAGTTTCCAAGATCAGCAAGAGTGACATTGATTAGCACCAGATAGGACGTTTGCCCCAGTTGAGTTATGGTCACAACTGAGCTATTCTGCAGTGGAATAACATCTTCTTGAAACCATGAAATGGAAGGTGATGGACTGCCACCTGCTTCACAGGAGAAAGTGACTGTGGTTCCTTCATCAACTGAGCGGTTGGATGGACCTGATGTGATTGAGGGTAAGATGTCATTTGGTCCTGTGAAAGCAAAGAGGGAATTAAACTAACAGGTTAATCCTTCTTTCTGGAAAAGATACTTGGTCAAAGGGGTCTTTTAGTTGTTTGAAACCTTATTATTACAAAGTCTTTAATAACTGTAATACACCCTCCAAGTTAATTTTTTTCTTTAGTGGCCATTTGGCGACCAACTCTTTACGTTTAGTTGCCAAAGGATTTTTTTAGGCGCCAAAATAAATGGGGCTCGCAATGGTTGTGTTTCATACTTAACAAACGATTTGACCACATGCATGCAGTTTCATGTTACTCACATTTATTTAGAAATGTTCCTTCCCAATTTTAACTTCCTGCTTTTCCATATATTTTAACCCGAAAATATATATTTGTTTGTGTTATAACAGTCTTCCCAGAATGCGTCAAGCGACAACCATTTTCCGACAAAGTAGAAAACGAAAAAAATGAAACTTGATTTTGATTTTCCTTTTTCTACAAAATCGAAAAACAAAATTTGACAAGTCGATTTTTGTTTTCGTTTTCTAGCCATATCCAACCAGGGTTTGATTTCTATTTTCTGACAATATAAAAAAACCTAAAATTCGAAATTCAAGTTCTGATTTCTGTTTTTCACTTTCCAACAAAATCGTAAAACGAAATTAAAAAGTTGAATTTGATTTTTTTCTGTTATTTTATTCAAAACAGTTGCCCATTATACTTCCAGTTTTCTGGAAGTAAAATGGACAACCGTATGGCACTGGTGGCAAAAAATTAGAGGTGTTCAATTTAGATGGAACGCAGAAGTAAAATAACAACAAAAACAAAATCAAATTCATTCTTTTCAATTTTGTTTCCCAATTTTGTTGGAAAACGAAAAACTGAAATCAAAACTCAAATTTAGAATTTTGTTTTTTATATTGTCAGAAAACGGAAATCAAACCTCAGGGCCCAAGTTTCATTTTTGGATATGGCCAGAAAACGAAAACAAAAATCGACTTTTCTAATGTTATTTTTTGATTTTGTCAAAAAACGGAAATTAAAATCGAGTTTCACTTTTTTGGTTGTCATGGGTTTTTTACTTTGTTGGAAAATGGTTGTCACTTGAGTATTCACATTTCCCAGTTTAGTCACACATGCGCTTTCCGAGGACAAATCATGAAAACAAATTCATTGCATGCTGATTGTCATGTGTTACAAATTAAGAAAAATGTCATGTTGTAGGGAACCAACTTGTGCTCAATGGAGCAGAACAATATTTTAGCAGAAATCCCGAAAGTGTTTGTTTGAATGAATATTGACAACATCTTCTCATTATCAACAAAGAGGACCTTATCATTTCAGTATAATTCAGACAATTAATTGATTACCATTTTTGTTTCTTCAAGGATAAATTTTCTGTGCTCGCCAACTTGGCGACTATTTTCTGAATCAAGTCGCCAATACGAAAATTTTAGTCACCATGGCGCCTAAAGTGGTCGCAGCTTGGAGGGTTGGTAATGCTTCACTGTTCTATCTGTGCCTAGTTATAGCTTACCATGGAATGTACAGTATTTACGTTTAAAAAAACAAAAACAATATCAATCCTCTCGTGCGTTTGTCCTCACCAATGACAGAGAGTTTTGATTCTGCTTGGATGTTGCCACTCAGACTCAATGCTGTACAACCATAGACTCCTTCATCCTCTTCCCTTACATCAGAAATTTCCAGGTCACCTTGTCTTGTAACATAGAATCTGCCATCATACATCTGATTAGGTAACATAGTTAATGAAGTTTGTCCCTCTCTTTGCCAGAACACAGTTGGAGCTGGTTCCCCCACTGCAGCACATGTGAACTTTGCTTTGTGGCCTTCATTGACAATCAAATCTTTGGGTTGTAGAATGAACCTTGGTTTAGCTGAAAATATAAAATGATAAAGGAGTGAAAAAAAAAAAAACTGGAAAGAAATGAAAGAGGGAGAAAGTGGAGGAACCAAAGCAAGGATATATGGGTGGCATTAAAGGTGATAATTTGAAGGCAGTGACACACCAAATTGGCCTGCCCAGTCCGTCTAGGTTGTTGTCTCACTAAAATCATTGCCTAGTTCAAACCATTTTTTTCAAATGTTTTTTAAACCCTTTCAAGGGTTTAAGAAACGTTTGAACAAAATGGTTTGAACTAGGCAATGATGGTAGTGAGACAACAACCTTTTGGTATTTTGGGGGTTTTCGTGTAAAGAGCCATGTGCAGCAACCAGCTGGGTGGCAAGGGGCAAGTTCTGACTGAGGACCCCCACCCCACTATCCCAAAGTGAAACAAACAAATAAACAAGGAACAAGGGTAAAAAGGTATTGTTTTAGAACAGGGCTGTCTCCCACTAAGGTAGGTGCAAATAGGCAGGTGCAAAAGTTGGACGGGGTCAACTTGGATCACTTGCCTCGGATCAATGTAAAAATGAGTAAGTCCTCGAAAAATCACCCCACCCCTAACATTAGACTTAACATGAGCAAATCTTACCATATCTGCTGATGAAAACCAGTTTTTACGTCGATCCGAGTCGAGTGATCCAAGTTGATCCAGTCCAAGTTTTGTACCGGCCAGATGCAAATTAAGCTTAAAAAAATGATTTTACTGATTACTTACATTGCACATCAAGGAATGCCTCTACAGTTATTAGTCTTCTTCCAGTGTTTACTGTGCAGACATATGTGCCCTCATCTTGGAGATCAATATTTGTTATTGTGAGTGCACCGTTATCAATAGAATGCCGGTTCTTGGGTAGTGATCCATCCTTTTTATACCACAAAACCTCATCTTGCGAGCCATCTCTGTAGTGGCATTGAAATGTTGTGACGTTTCCAGTAAAGGCAACTTGCAAACTTGACACAATGGTGAGAGGGTTCACATACTCTGTTGGTCAAAAAGACCAAGATTTTAAATAAAAAGTAAAATAACCACAAACAATGTAAGTCAACTCTTTGTGATACTTGAAATATCCCAGAAACAAGATCCTTTAGCATTGACTTTGATAAGGCCAAGTAAAGCATGGCCCTAGTGATACTGACTTATTAGCTACATGTACATGTAAGTCCAAGACAACGATGGCCGACAAAATTTCTAATTCCACAAAGTTACAGAACCGGTATAGGAATAACATAAACCCTTCTTCCATACATTTTCTGTCACTAGCTAGATGAGTGGTGAGCCATATTTAACAAAACTGACATTTTTTCCACATGAATTGAATCACGAGAACTCCTCTCTGTGTAACAGCAATAACAATAATATTTTAATAACAATTTACATAGCGCAGTTTCTAAAGTTCATAGTTTACACTTTGCAGTCAAATAATACATCATGAATACTATGGTAGAGTGAATAAGCAGACTTGAGTAAGTATGTTGTCAGATTCCTTTCAAATGAATCAACCGAGGTACTATAAGCTTAAAATGCAATGTACTGTGGCTAAAGATACTGCATTATTGCTTGGTACAAAAGCAACAAACAACCGTGAACCTGTTAGCTCAGTCGTAAGAGCTCTACAATACTGTGCAAAGCAGGTAGTGGGTTCAAATCTCTGACCCTACCAACACCCAGGGTCTTAAGATAACTGTGAGTAGAAAGTGCTGCCTTTTACCTACCTTTAACAGTCAGCACAGCTGTCCTACTATCTTGTGTTTGCAAAGGATGTTCTGCTCTGCACACATAAGAACCTTGATCAGCTGTAGTAACTGGAGAAATTGTCAAGTTTCCTTTTGAAGAAATAAGGGTTCTGCTAGTGTTTGACACTACCTCCCCATTATGAAGCCAGATCACAGTGGGTAGGGGGCGTCCTCTTGGTGGCGAACATCTCAGTACCACTGTCTCTCCAGTATAGATCGTGTGATCATTTGGTTCAGCACGGAAAAAGTTCTTGATTGCTGTTTGACAAAATGCACACAGGTTAGTTAATTCAAATACAAACTAAAATGACTCCACAATGCACTAGTCAGAGTAAAACAAAATCAGAAAGAAGCTTGAGTCAAACAGTGCTTTACTTTTTGGCTATATATGTTTACGTTTTAATAAGCTGTTGGAGGGATACACTAGTACTAAGATATAACTTTGCCAGAAAGCTGGCAAATAATGCCAAGCAGACCCTGCTCACTCCTTAACTAGGGTTGACATGAACCTAAACAGTTCAATGGAGTACTGAAGCTTCCATGTATATACCTCAGTAGTAATCGTTGATAGTGTCAGTAGTACTCGTTGAGCTATTGGTTTCAGTTCAGTTGTATAAGAACTTAAGAAGTATTTCTTTGTCTTCTTAGCTACATGAATTCTTTACTTCAATCTAATATTAATATTTTAACTGACTCTCTTTGTTTTCCACATGCATGTTTTACATGACCAGTTATTTTCACAGGTTCTTTGTAATAAATAAACAGCAGCTCATCCTGTTTATTTATTATAACATTAACAACAGCATCGCTAAATGGAGGTTGGGTGTCCCAGACATCCAGGAGCTTCCACTATTGGCAGCCAGCTCCTAGATGAGGCTGCTCCCATGGCTGGCAAATCCTGGCAACACAGCCATGAGCCCCCACGCAGAAGGGAAGAAGGGCATCCGTCACATTGATATAGTATATACAGTGGAAAAATGGGGAAGGGTAGGGGGGGAACAATCCAGAAACTGTGCTCAAATGTAGAATAGCGCTACAACAAACACGAGGGATCCACGCGCATGTGGACAGTAGAAGACCGCTGACTGCACAGGCTTACCAATGCTGGCTCTACACATGCACTGGCATGTCTGCATGAACAAACATCGCTGAATGCAACGGAGCGCAGATCCCTGCCACATGCGCCTCACAAAACACCGTTGGACACAAA
This sequence comes from Astreopora myriophthalma, assembly GCA_014634185.1. Taxonomy (NCBI): domain Eukaryota; kingdom Metazoa; phylum Cnidaria; class Anthozoa; order Scleractinia; family Acroporidae; genus Astreopora; species Astreopora myriophthalma. The sequence continues at coordinate 3,016,772 of BLFK01000134.1, read as the reverse complement.
GAAACGTTGACATAGGTGAATGAACTGGCGCATGGGCATAACAAATCCACAGACCCTTGAGGGAACACAGCTGCTCTTTGTTGTTAACTCTGTTAAATTACATTTAACTGAATTTAAATTTATATTATTTATATTATCTATTTATTTATTATTATAACATAGTTTTTTTTATAACAGGGGCTCATCCTCTGTAAAACCAATTGTTAGTTTTATAGAAGATGAGCCCCTGTTATAACTTTAGGTTGGAAACATGTTGTGATGACCTATATTCCTTTTTCATTGTGTGCTGATGTCACCGATAAGTGCGTAATGTTAATTACTACACACGTTGTAACTGAGCCTTTGAGATTAAAATGGACTGTCAGTGAAAAAATGGAGCACAAGTATCATTTTGTACAAAAGTCTCAACCCTAGGAAACTACTTACATCCAACGATAAGAGATGCACTTTTGCTGGTGACATTGCCGTGAATATTAGAAGCCACACACTGATAAGTGCCAGAGTCTGTCCTTTTACGCCCTCTGGTGACTCGTAGAAAATGAAGTGTTCCATCAGCCATAAGAAACCTGCGCCCATCCTGGTCAGTTGGTACTTCGACTCCATCTTGTAACCATTTGATTTTGGGCTCTGGGGTCCCTGTAACTCTGCATTTAAGATCTGCTGGAGAGTTCTTCAGAGCAACGACATCAGAAGGATGTTCTACAATGACTGGTGGGCTCCCTGTTGAACATGAAAGGAAAGGAAAGTACAAGTTGAATGTGACAAATACCGAGATCACACAAACTTCTGATTTCCGTTTTGGAATCAGCTTCTCATTTTAAACCCATTATGTCTGTGTAGAAACACATTGTTGGATCTTTTAAACACCTTTACATGTAGTTTGTGATAACCTCTGTCTTAAATGAAGATCAAAATGCAAAACAGTGGAGTGGCTTTGCACTTTTTGTCGCTTCAACCCAAGAGTTACCGTGTGATGTAAAAACATGATGTAACTGGCTGTGAAATGTGGCATGCTTGGGCAAAAAACATTCAAAGTTTGAGAGCCAGTCAAGTGAGTTTTACGAAACTACTTTTGTCATGCCACTTTAACAAAAAGCACAAGCGAAACAGAAATTATTGTCAGTAACAAGTCGGTCAATTTGTTCAAAGTCTTTAATATCCAAATCATTTTGCAACACTTCTCAAATGTGTGATGGCCAAACATGCCATAATTATTGATAACCTATAGGCCATTTCTGCGTTCACTTCAGCCTCCTTTTCAAAGCGTGGCTAAGTGCGAAGTCTTTCTTATGGAAACAAGTTTTTATTCATATGTAAAGTAAAACTGGTTACCATCACAAAACATTTGCACTTAGACTCGCTTTGAAAAAGAAGCTGACGTGAACTCAGAAATGGTGTATTAGACATTGTTTTTACATTAAGTGTTTATGCCTAGCTGCAACTGACAGTAATCTTTCGAAAAACACAAGGTATGAAGTACAGTAGTTTTTTTCTTCTTGCTTTTCTCAAACACGTTTGCAGAATAAAACACAGAGCTATCTTGCTTAAGTATGTTCGAGGCTACATGCACTAATGGAGTATTTTTTTGGCAAAATGAAAATTTGCCCAGAAAATTCTACACAAAACAACAAAACTGACTCCTGGCTAACTGTAATTGATGATGACAATAAATATGTTGATCTCAGACATTCGATGACAATCCTTACCAATGCAAGTTGTATACTTTATCCATGGGCAGCATAACATTAATCCCAAAATGGAAAACAGTGGTGGCTTTCCAGTCCTCATATTCACAAATAATTGTTGTTGATATGATATCCTTTAATCAACACAAATCAGACTCATCCTTTCTGAAGACCCTGTGGAAAAAACGGATTATGTAAATGAAATTAGTGACAATTCTCTGCCACATTATCATAACTTACAATTTACTAATTTGTAATTCATAACAACCACTGCTTCTGTAGCTCACTTTACTTGCAGTGTCCTAGCTAGGGTTTGCATATTATCGTCTTTTTTGCATTTCATAAATATGGTTAATATGTTAATTCAAATCACTTGATGAACGTTTGAAGGAAATGTTTGTGAAGAAAATGGTATCTAAATTTGTTGGATTACGATTACTTAAAAAGATAAAGGAACAGACAATTAAAGCAGTTCTTGTTATGCGACTCACTTTGTCAACAAAGTGTTTCACTGTGTCAAAACTGCAAGACCCATTTATTTTGAATCTCTACCCAAACTTTTTGCTACAAACTGCACAAATTAGGATATCATTCAACCAGTTATACTGGTACCAGTATGCAAATGACAAATGGTTAAACATCCACCAACATTTTGTTACTCAATAAATGGTTACGTATGTTCAAATGGCATCTAGTGATGTTGACATCACAATACAGTGTAAAGGGCTTGATGTTTCCTTTTAGCTGTTGTACAAATAATGCATAAATTACACATGCAGTGGATGTTGTTTGAAACAATACAAACCCCCATTCTACTTCTATTCAACAACAGTCCAATGTAAACTGGTTCTTTCCACATTCAACTTTACATCGTACATGTACAACAACAAGGCCAACATACATCATATTTTGAACTAAAAAAAAGTCACAATTTGTATCTCAGGCAATCCACATATCTTTGACAATGACAACAATACTTACAAAGAGAGAATGCAATATGTAGTAACCTTGACTTCAGTTTATGGACCAAAGATTATTGTGCAAAAAATGTTTTTCAAGCTCTGCTATTCCACACTGAGAATATTTTGTAAGAAGTTCCACCAACGTCAATTCTTAAAATAAATAATTATTTCCAAATATGATGCCCAAATGTTCAAACTGCCATAACATGTAAGCCCCATATAGGAAATGAAAATTTATCTTTTGAACAGTGAGTCATTTTATTATTTCTGTTGATTGTTATCTTCACACACTACTATATAATTTAAAAAAAATCAAATTTTGTTCTCTAATTTCACAGCAGGTTATTTAAAAATAATTTCCTATTCTTTTAAAAAGTGAAACCACAAGCTAATGATTTTATTTACACCTATATTGTCATGATCCTACCTCTTGGAAAACTCTGATGTTTGAACATTCACACAAAAGCTATTGAATGATAAAGATCAATACTTTCCTTTGGTGCTGTTTATCATGGGTTTTACCATTCACATGAAAGCGGCTTATCAACAGAAATCGCTTCCTGTGGTGCTGTTTACTGTAAGTGTGACCTTTCATATGGAAGATGCTGAGGAGTACTTCCTGTTGGCCTGCACATATAAGTTGGGTTCGTAGTTGAGCTCCATGAATCAAATCATTCACCCTGGTCACCTGCTTAAAAGCTATAGAAAAAGGCTCTCCATGAATGCCACTAACATTCTCAAGAAACCTGTGTGGCAGAACATTTTGTTCTCACCAAATCTTGACATCATCTGTGATCTATTACTGAACAGATGCACAGCACAATGGAATGTGCTCCTTAATTATGGTTAAATCAACTTTTGACAGATAGTGAACGAGGGCAACCCACAGAGTTGTATTTTCCAGTGGCACTGTTTGACATGCCTCTTTTAAATATATATATTTTTTCTTTTGAAGCAATTTTAAAATCAAGTAAAGAAACAGTATGTTACATGTAAAATAAACTGTCAAAATATGCTGAAGAAAAATAATAAATGGCATGACATTTCTACAGCAAAACTATTAACTTGCAGTTTTTCAGTTCTGGGGCAAGTTAAGGTTCAGACCTGTCTCACCAAAAATGTCTTGGAATAAGAAGTTCAGAAAATGTGGACAACATGATGCACTTTCTGACTCATTCCACTATTAACATTTTGGAAATCCATGATACACCTATAACATGACTTAAGACAATTTTTCTTATACAAAGTTGCTCCTGAAAATTCCAGCTCCTTGGGCTCTAAAACATAACATCACATTGCAGCTGCAAACACACATGTCCAACATTTGTAGTATTGCAAGACTGTAATACAATCCAAGTGCATCATGGAAAGCTGCTGGGTTGTGTCATTACTGGTTTACCATTATTACCCAATAAATTTTAGCCCAATCTTTAAGTTTTAGTATTGAAACAAATGAGCCACTGATTCAACACTACTAATGCTACAGTTGATGAATGCATGCTTTCACACAAAACAGTTTTGATATTTTAATTGACAGGAGGTCATTGGGTATAATACAGAGTAACACTACACTGAGCTGAAACTCAAATCTCATTGTTTTCAAAAGAAAATAAATAAGATGGATGACTGAAAAGGGCAAATTATGTTTGGACACTTCTTTCCCCAAGTATGTAAACAGAAGATAACATTACAAAGACCTACCACAAAGAACACAATGAACTGAGCAGCCCAAAAAATACAAGGTAATGATATCAAGATGAAATCACAAAATGCACAGCAACAGTGATTACAAACTAAGGAAAATAGGAAACTAGATTGCAAATCTAAATTTATGTGAAAATAATTATTAGAGGGACCACAGTAAGGACAGCACTGTTTCTTGGATGCTCTGGTTAAAAGTACCCAAGGCAGGTAAAAGCCGGCATGTTTTTAAAAATGCTTTTAGCCAGACAACGTGTCAGAATTGATTTAACTATTAAGTTTGTTATTATATAAAGGTTGGACCCAGACAGAAAAAAAGAGTAATTTTATTATTTTCCCTCCCTGGATGAATTTACCCTGAATGTACATGTACTTGCAGGAACTGTTGAATGGGCCAAGCACTGAGTCTAATCTGGTTAAATTCTTATACAAGATTGTTCAATTCAAGCAAAACCTATCTACATGTAAATAAATATATAAATAATAAAACACCAAAATCAATAAAATAAAAATATTGTGAACATAAGTTACCTCCTAGCTGCAGTCTTGTACGAAATAAATGGAAAATTAAGAGCCCCCTCCCCAGTCCGACCCACAAATCAAGGATGAAAAATGGTGGATTTTGTTCTTTGCATGACTTCATCCTTGATACACGGGGAAAGGGGTGGGGAGGGGGTCTGTTTCATTTTAATGGGGCTAAGTGAAATTTAGGTGAGGTTAAATTCAAGACAATGCTTGTAAGCGGTCACCCCTCGGACTGGCTTGGGGGTGGCCCTAAGTCTTGTTTTCCCTAAGTCTAACCTGGTTAAATTCTTATATAAGATTGCTCAATTCAGGCAAAACCTATCTAAATAAATATATAAATAATAAAACACTAAAATAAAAAAAATTAAATAAAGGCAAGATGGTAGAATGGGGATTTCTTTTTATAAATTGAAAGGCACTGAATTTTTATCAGGACTGAACAAGTGGTGGTTGTAAATGAACTTTGACATTATCTATCTACATGTGAACATAAGTTACCTCCTAGCTACAATCTTGTACAAAATAAATGGATCATTAAGACCCCCACCCCCAAATCAAGGATGAAAAATGGCGGATTTTGGCCTTTGTGCAACTTCATCCTTGATTTCATGGGGAAGGGAGGTTTCTGTTTCATCTTAATGTGGCTAAATGAAATTTAGGCAAGGTTAAAATCAAGACTGCTTATCAGCAGTCACCCCTCAGACTGGCTTGGGGTTGGCACTAAGTTTTGCAGGGAGTTCCTTGTGGTCACATTGCACTTGCTTGCTTGCTGGCTGGCCATCGCATGGCCATTTTTCTCTGCATTTTCAAAGCTTTTGCCTTTGCCGTGCAATGTCATCTTGTCAAACCAACAACAGCTGTTCAGTCTCTTCAGCAGTGACCCAGCTCAGGTTCCTATAAGGTCTGGCTCTGACGTCGTTTTTCATTTGTCAAAGAGCCTTCACTCATGTCTGCAAGCTGATTTGTGGTGACACCATTGTCTTCGCACGCTGTTCCAGACCCTGCCTTTTTGGCTGCCGTTGTTAACTCACTTAAAGTCGTGCTGGCCACCAAAAACATCTCAGTGTCTTTGGAGGCTTCTTCTGGGCTGGATTCTCTATCGCTATCTTCACGTTCACCATCCTCGCTTGCATCAGAGCCGGTTTTTTCCCGCCCTTTGGAGTTAGGCACTCGCACATCTACCTTTCTTGCCTCAGTTGGGTCGTTTCCTGCTGCTTCACAAGGTAGGGCCACTTAAGCTGTTCCATCGTTTGTTTCCACTTTTATGAACTCGCACTTGCCCCATGCAAGCTTAGTGTTTTCACTCAGTGCTAGTATGGCCACCGTTCCTTCCGGCATTAGCACTTCGCTATCCAGTTTGTTACCAGGATTGCCTTTCAACAGCTCTTCGTCGTTGGCCTTGGTTTTTCCCCAGTGCCGGCCAAAACTGTCAGCCAAATCATGGCGGCCAAATATATTGAATTAAGCAATTTGCTGTCCGCTAACATAGTGCACGCCGAACCTGAATCCATGTGCTTTTCATGCCCACCATCCAGACCAACAAGTTGCGTTTGTCGTTCAGAGTTGTTGACGAATACCTGGCCAATGAGGTAGCCCTTGGTAGGGGTCGCTAGCCCCTTCCCCTCCCCTCCATTGCCTCACTTACATATCAGTAGTTTGGGGGTTATCCCTAAGAGAGGGCAACCAGGCAAGTGGCACTTGATTGTTGACTTGTCTTTCCCGGGAGGTGCTAGTGTTAACGATAGAATTGACCCCCAGGACTTCACATTGCAGTACATTAAAGTTGATCAGATTTTATGTATGGTGACTTGGCATGGCCCTGGGGCACTGATGGCCAAGTATGATGTTGAGGCTGCCTATCACAATGTTGCTGTCCATCTCGATGACTGTTTTTTGCTGGGTATGAAATGGCGAGGTCAATTCTATGTTGACCTCGCCCTTTCGTTTGGGCTTCATTCTGCCCCCTTTATATTCAATTCGGTTGCCGACATGGTCAAATGGATCTTACTCAATCATCATCTATCCTGATCTATTCTATCCTCAATCCTCATCTATCTGGATGACTTCATCACGGCAGGTCCTCCCAAGTCTCTCCAGTGCGCACAAAATCTTCACACTGCCCGCACAGTTTGTCAACGGTTAGCTCTCCCTCAGAAGCCCAAGCAGCCCCTTGCCCAGTCCCTCAGTGTCTTCTGGACAGTTTGATTCTTCCTTGTTAGAGGACAGGTGCCACTTCTTTTTGGCCCACAGCCCAGCTCTGTCAACCCACAGGTCCTACTCTTCTGGTCAGAAGCGCTTCTACGAATTTGGCTGTCAAGCGTGAGGGCTCCATCCCAATGGCTTGCCTTGTCGCACAGAGGAATGGACGCTGTGTCTGTTTGTTTCCTTCCTTCCTTGTGGATTCTATCCAGCACTTGTCGATTAAAGTACATTTATCTGCCATTCGTTCTCTCCACGTGGAACAGGGTTTTCCCGATCCGTTGCTCAATTGCCTTCGTCTCCAACAAGTGATCAGAGGTATTAAGTGTTTTCAAGGCTCTGCAGTTCTGGCACGCTTACCTGTTACTGACAGCATCATGATGGTCATCCACCAGTGCTTGGAGATGAGCACTTATGATCACTCTATGTCCTGGGCTGCTTGTGCCCTAGGCTACTTTGGTTTTTTACGATTGGCCAAATTTACTGTCCCTAACTTGGCCACCTTCTCTCCTGCAGTTAACCTCTCAGTAGCGGACATTGCAATTGACTCAAGCGTATCACCATCCTGTATGCGCATCCAGACCAAGGGGTCAAAGACTGACCACTTTCACAAGGGTTGTTCCATATATATTGGCTGTGGGCGACCTCCTTTGTGTGCGGTTCACACTATGTTGGCATATCTCGCACACTGGGGCTACTCCCCTGGCCCTCTGTTTTGCCTGCTGACTGATCAACCACTCTCATGTGTTATTCTCACTAACTGGCTCCAACAGTAACTGTCCACTGCCAGGATCCCAGGCATCTTCTCCAGCCACAGCTTCCGCACTGGGGCAGCCACTGTTGGAGCTTGGCTTGGTGTCCCCAACTATTTGATTCAGGCTTTTGGGGGCTGGAATAGCAATGCATACCAGCTTTATATTAGGACGCCTGCTGAAGCCTTGGCTGGCCTATCTCACCACCTGGCCACGAATTAAATTGCTCAGCTGTCGCACTGCTCGTGTGCTGCAATCTATGCACCTGATGTGTCTGCCATTCAGCTTGGCATTATTGCCTGTCTTTGCTTGTCACTCTGGTTGTGCAGGGGATGCCACTTAGTCTGCCTTTGTCTTGAGTTCTTCAAATTTTGTCAGCCTTCTACTTTCTGGGTGTTCTTGTGTGTTCCTGGGTAAGTTTGCTACATTGTGAATCACTTCCCATTCTTTGGAGCTTGGCCCCCTGGTGCTTGAGGTTGTTGGAGTGGTCAGTCCCTTGTTCCTCCCTGCATCACAGGCCCTCCTTGTTCAAGCACCTAGGGGTTGGGGGTTTGGGTGCTGGCCACTCACACGGTTGCCACGGATACCTCCTTCCCTCTGACAGATCACTTCCCGGCTCCACCAACCTTTGGGCACCAGCTCCCAAGCTCATCTATTGTTGATGAGTTTAATTTTGTCCGAGATTGTACGTAGTGTTTCCCCTTTTATGGCTTCTGTATTAACATGTAGTACAAATAAACTTTTTGTAGTTGTTTTATGTACTGATAATGTAGGATGAGTATTGAAGACTCAATCCACAGCTGATAATTACCCTCATACTTGAGAAGGCTTTTATCAGGAGGTGGCTAAAAAAACACTACAGTTACATCTTCTACACCCAGTTTAGCTTTGTTAGACTACCATAAGCTTTAAGGAAGTGAATGGTCTATGCCAGAAGCTAAATCAAGTATCCCCAGTAGTTTTTTTTCCTGTTTCAAAAGTTGAAAAAAGAGCTGTTTTGAAGTTGACTTTCCACCCCCTAAGGCTAAAAGCGGGGCATCACAGTCAGATGACAACTGTGAATTGCTTCGTAAACACTGTAGGTGGCCCTTTGTGTTGGTAAGAAAAACTCTTGTTGAAGATTTCATTTGCTTGGACAGAATTTTAGGAACAGTTTGTCAGTGTCAAATTATGATAATGTGAAAATGTTCGGCAATGGGTTTTCCTCGTGTTTCCTCATTACATGTACATGCACATGCTCTCCGTACAATGTAATTCTTGTTGTTAATGATGCAATGCAGAAGTCATGTTGGATAATATTAGTGCCAGATGATGAGACATTAAACACAGCACACAACTGAAATGCAATCTGTACAAGTCCCATGCAAATCATTACCACATGTTCCTTAGACCAATGTTGTGCTGTGTACAACTGTGTGAAGTCAAAGGTAGTCCAAAGCAAAACAGTTATATGTACCTTAGTCTGCTTCTAGTTGTTTAAATCAAGGTGCACAATGGATTTTGAATTTGTTTCTTTCAAACATACATGTATACAGAGCAGTGCCGGGTAGCATTTAGTTCCACACTTTCTGTTGGACAGGATATACAGTTGACCTTTAGGCTCATAGATGAAGTCATTAATTGCGTGTTCTCCAAGTGGTAGCTCCTGATAGTGAGAAATACTGGTCTCATGATTCTAACATTTGACCATGTTAATGGAGATTGTGCTTTGTCGCCATTCAAATAATGTATGCCCATTCATCACATCTTTTGTACTTCTGATGCTGTTTATCAGAACCTGTCGATTCTCACAATTGTGCCTGTAGAGGCGATTGTCAAATACACTGTACAGCCATGGCATTCCATGGTATTACACAATGCAAAATTCTGTTCTGTTTCGGCATGTAGCTGACATTTGAAGCTTCTAAAAAAAAAAAAAAAAAAAGGTTACAGACACGAAATTAAACTTGATAAGACAAAGGTTCATTTCTTTCATTTCTGATCATTTCCACTGGTTCATTTCTTCCACAAAAATTACAGTTTGCACCGCATTGAAATTTAATAGCCTTAGTGCAAGCTTTCTCATAAAAGCAACAACTGGAAATCTAAAATGAAATTGTACTCTATTGATAGAGGTTGATTTCAACTTAAAAACGTGACTGGGAGTTCCTGTAACAGCATATCACTAGTAAAGTAGGTACAGTGTACTTGTTTAGTAGTTAGCAAATATGAAGGCAATCATTAAAGGTGTTTTTCTTATCAGAGAAACGTGTTTTTTACACAGAAATTCTTCTGTCTGATTTTATAAAAACAAAGCTTTTTAATGATATCAATCGGCATTTCCAGTGATTCAAGCGCTGAAAGATGAAATGGATCAAATGACAGAGGACCCCGAATCAAAACAAAATACTGCTTTTTTTGGCGGTTCGAGAAAGTTGTTTTGAAGAGAAAGGGCACAAAGAAAATGATCACTGACCATCATATAATTTATTGCGGTAGAAATCAAATCCTAAGAAACACATATGTTGCTCAACGCAACGACCACAAACAACCGTTTATCAATAAACATCTCGTAGACCACTAAGGTCGATTAGCAAAGATTTTGGCACTTGAAACTAAAAATGCCGCCGTTGAAGAAAATGCAGAAGTAGATTCACATTTACAAAACAGCTGAATAACAAACACGTGAACATTCTTTTTAATATCTTCCTACAAATGACCAGTGGATTCAGCTGACTGAAAAAAATCTTTCGGTTGCACGTTGAAAGAGTTTTTCGTTTCTTGTTGGTTTAAATGCCATAAAAAGTTAAGCTAAAAGATAGCGCCTCGTATTCAAAGTTTAACCTGGGACGCTCCATTATATTTCTACAGTTCAAATTTTGTATTTTTGTGTTCAAGTCTTTTGATTTCGCTTACGAATACCAGAGGGCTTAAAATAACAGTTTGTTTAAAACGCAAGTTAGTTAGTGCTATAAAAGACCGTACGGTTTACAGATTAAGCTTTTACAGCATTAGCTATTAGAGTTCAGGACTGGCAAACCGAAGACAGAGTGAAACACAAAATCCTCTTACAATCGCGACACATATCATCTTTCCGTCGCCCAAAATACATACGTAAGCTTAATCCTCATATTATCTACAACGCACGTTTTCATTCTTTCTCTCAAACATATCACAGTAGGGAATAACGAAGGGAGTCATTACAAAGATTGCGAAGGAAAGTTAGAAAGTTGTTTTGTGGAAAAAATTCAATCAGTATGGCATGAACAATGAAGACTTGATAATGGCGGAGCTACGCTTCTGCTCTCAAGTAACTTGTGGTGAAATAACCCCCAAACTCAACATCAAGACTGTATTAAGATAAATTACACTACAAACCGAAGAACCTTGGCAAACAGTACGTGAACACAAAAAACTGAACAAAAATCACAAGTGTTGTTGTCAGATGGATGTACGAAATCACTCGTGTCATTTGTTCACGTTGATTAGAATACGTACCCAAAAATACCGCTTAGGGTGCCACGTCTGTAACAAAGACAGTTCTCCTGTGATAATTTACCCTTCAATTCTCTTCTATAGTTGACATGAACTATTTCAGCATCCTCAAAACCCGTGAGAAACTCATGAAATCAAGACACTGCCGACGCAAATGACCTTGTGAAAGTCAATCCTACTTTTTCCGGCGACCTTCTGACACATGTCAATCATTTGAATGAAAGAAAGCTATGTTATACCGTGCGCGCTATTTACTATTTTCACTCTATTATCAAGACAATAGATGGCAAAATTTCCAAATCGATTTGTTTATCCCTCAATGGTCTCTGATCGACTGTCTTCAGAAGCTTTTAAACTTGCCAAAAGGTAGAAATTTCAAGTGTTTTGGGTGTGCATATGGCACATAACTAACAATTAGCAGCGTCAGTGTAATTTCCGGCGGAATAAGGGCTCATTTGACTGAAAAACCTTAATGTAATCGTAAATGCGATTTCACTTTGATTCTTATTTGACCGAGAAGAATCTGTTTGCTTTAATCTCGATCCAGAACTACTTAACTCAAGGCTAATGAAAATCTGTGAAATGGTATTTCTTTTCCCGCAAAAATGGGCGCGGCCCTAAGAAATGTTCAAAGTAGGAGGTACATTTGCGGTGTCTCCGCCAAAAGTTGCAAGAATTTAAGTTTCTCCCAAAACACTATTTACAAAACTGAAATTTATTCCTCTTTTTTGGAGACTTCCTTACTATTAAGCCAAAAATATTTCCGGCATGGCCAGCGGGAACACTACTGACTTATTATTATTAGTAAATCCATTCACCTGAATTGACGGCCATGAGCTTTGAATCCTCGCAAAAATTGTTATTCACTTCTTGCGTTAGGTTGGCGGCAAAAGGAAAGAAAACAAAAACAAACCGACATAGAAAGTGGTTGCGAATTTTACCCGCCCCTCTTCCGATATGAAAAGAGCTTTGATCGATGTTATCGACACGCTGTCTCGACAGGAAAATAGATAACACAGTACGTTGTACGAAAAAGAGAAATTGAACGACTGGTTTTCTTTGCTTCAGACATGACCCAGATATATAAAATATCTGTTTAAATACAGTCTGGCACTTTTTCAAATTCCACTGGCCTCCTTTTGCTTTGCCTACAGTCTTTGAGATGAAGCTCATTATAGAATACAGTTGTGTCTGGAGCCTTACTTGATATTCAACCCTTTCATTCGTTAGTCCTGTCCTTTTTGTTCCTTACATATTTCTCTGTGTTTATCAGCGATAAAAACTGCTTACACTGGATGAGGAAAACATGCATGGCAAAGAAAGATCACTCGTCAAAAACAGGGAAAGGGCTTGTTCGAAATTCAATACAAACAAAACAAAATGTCTTTCTTTTCATCAGCCGAGTGCCTTTTGCCCTTCCACCACTTCCGGCAGCGTCCTTTATAGAGAGCCTGGTAACTATTATAGTACTTTTCTGTCCACCATGCTTTGCGAGTTCAACGGAAGTGACGAAGGAGCTTGAAAAAAACAAGAAGATGTCCGCTTAAAAACACATCCCAGGGTAACCTCCAGGATTCGTATCGTTCGTATGGGTGTTCTAAATAGTGTACATTATCTGCATTTATATATGTTTCTGCCCTGCCTGTGGGACTCGGCTAGTCTTTTATAATACGGGATCAAAGAATGTCCTCGAGTACAAGAATGGCTCTATGGAGAATCAAGAAAGAGGGGTTGTATCCAGGAGCAGAGAAGAGGTCTGGTTGTACGAGTACTCTTGGAAAGAAAAGACTAAGGTAAGTGGATGATCCTAGTGAATTTTACAGTCCTTAATTAACCTAGGTTGTAACATAAAATGCATTTGTTTTCTTTAGCCTCATGCAGTAAGAGTTGGTGTCCAAAGTGATACAGCAAGTCAAATCTATCCCTTGTTATTTGTGGCACGTTTACAGCGTGGAGTAATATCGTGGTCAATACCGGAAGAAACGTAAGTGGAGTGTTCAAAGATGTTGATATTTAAACTATCAATCCTTTGAAATCTAGCAGGTTGCTGGGTGTCCTGTGGCAAAGCTAGGTATTCTTGACTTGTACGTTACGTCATCGCCACCATCTCTCATTAGCATCTTTTGTTTATACAGTAACACCAACATTGCAGCAATGACATAACAAGGTTATTGTTTTCTGTGTCCCTAGAGATTTTTGGTCATGTGATTGCAAGTCATGTATGAGTGTGTACCTAAATTTGACAGTCAGCACTCAATAAGAATCAGTTAGAGACAAAAAAATCACCAATAAACATGCCATTTTGCTGTCCAACAGGTAAACTGATTTAGTTAGAAATGTTTTTTTTTCTATAAATTACAGGGAATTAGACATCCTACATGACTGTATGTCAGTTTATATTTTTGCTCTCTTTCTCAATCAAAGCACTGCTGCATAATCTAAAAAAAAATAAAATAAAATAGTTAAATAGTCCTTGCACACTAGGCACACACCAGAGCTCCTAAAGGGTCCACACTAATGTTGTCTTAAGTGTTCACATTGCCATTGCTTGATCTATGGAACATATCTTAAGGTGGAGGCACAATTTGTTGTCCTGTATGCCTTGTTATGGACTAGCATTTTGCCATATTCTCTGTTTTCAATCAATCTAAAGACACTTCCCCCTCCCAAATTTTGAAGAAGCTGTTGTTTTCAATTGCTCTTGAGAATAGATATGCAATGTTCCCAGGAGCATTTGAAAACAACATTTTATACACACAAAGGTAGTGTATCACTGGGTACAGGAAAAAAAAATTTTTTGGCAACATTTACAAGCTGTAGTAGCATTTTTATTAATTTGTGTGACAGTACCAGTATTGAGTTAAAATTCCAAGGAAGTATTGTAAGAATGTAGATGCTCATTACTGTCTGGTAAGTGATAGCTAAACATTTCTTGGTCATTTTTTTTTTGTAGGTATAATTACAGCCTTGCTAGCCGTACCCTGTGTCCCTTTCTCCATGGTGTTGTTGATGGTTCTGGAATGGAGTCATTTTCTGTTGATGTTTCTACCTCATCACAGCACCCTGTCAATTACGCATTGAAAGCAGAGTTTGTTGATAACTTTCAGATCACGTGAGTGTTGACTGTGTGCAGTTACCTTAACAGAGGTATCAGGTTGACAGAGAAAAAAAAAATTCCACAAGCACACGTTGGGTATGACATGGTAGAAAGTCAATGAGGCGTGACTTAGTTGGCTATGATAATTTCATATTTAACAAAGCATGAATAGAGTAATAAATTGTTGTAATGAAAGTGCTCACATAATCTCAAAACATTCTGATTTTTTTCTTCTTCCGGACTTTACACTGCTTTATAGAAGTGTGCAGTACCTTGACGGTTACGGTATTTTTAGGGCATGGTATAATGGCTGAGCCAATCAAAACACCAGAATTGCATTATCCAGTGATTCAGTGTTTAATAATATTAGCTGGACATGTTTAAATCAGCCATAGAAATCTTATGATTCAAGTTTCATTTTTATGTTCCATGTTGTCCCAGATTATGGTAATGATTGTAGAACGATGGACAACAGAACC
>BLFK01000134.1:2989969-2997469 GCA_014634185.1 Astreopora myriophthalma | reverse complement strand
TCCTTCCAGTCCCCTATGGTAAGTTATGAAACAAGGGTGGGGTGGATAAAATTGGAAATGATGGGAAAATGTTTGCTGTAGCCACTTCGAAATTATGTTATTCATCCCAGCCTTCTTTCATAACTTCCTCTGGGGGACTGGGAGGAATGTGGGAAGGGTATTTTAAAGGAATATATTTGGTCTTTTCTCTTTTACTTGTATGCTGCAGTAACAGCGTGTGAGCTGTCAACATTATTCTTGAAGGTAACGAATTTGTGTAGTCAATTAAAAATATCATTGTATTTGCAGGAACCTTGTGATGATTGCTGTATTTTATGCTCTTCCAGTTGTTCAACTTGTTGTCACATACCAGAAGGTACATGTAACAATTTTGTTTTAATCCTGATGCTAAGAGCAACAACATTAAAACACTCATCAAGAAATCACTCACAAATTTTATTTTGAATGTTCAGGTTCTGAATTCCAGTGGCGATGAAGATATATGCTACTACAACTTCTTTTGTGCACACCCCTTGGGAGTTTTAAGGTAAATGTTCTTACTATGTAAATTCATGTTGAAATTTTTGTCATTTGTAGAAACATGTATTAACTGATGTGAACTCTTGTTTGCTTACAGTGCCTTCAACAATGTCTGGAGTAATGTTGGTTACATCCTGCTAGGATTCCTCTTCTTTCTGCTGGTCATGCGACGGTAAGTCAACCATTGCGCGACATCCCACAAAATGGCTGCAAAGGATCGAGATTAGGTAAAGTGGGGGTAAATGACAAGTAATATTTGTGGTCAGACATATTGCAAGTGGGAGAGGTTAACCTTCTTGCTGGAGAATGATAAAACAATAAATCAATAAATAATTAATATTGACCACATTGGGACTTAAGTATTCAATAATATTGTTTACTAAATTGTTATTTCATCAATTTTTTTTCCACATATGTATATATGTTGTAGTTACAAATTAATGTATCTCAGGTAAAAATCATTTTAACCTAAAGTGTAGTTTGCTTTGTACCTAATTTCTTTGTGTCTTATATATGATAGTGAATACCAGACAAAAAATAAATTCAAATCAAAGTAGGTAGAAATGATAACTTTTAGTGTAACTGATATAATTTTTAACTGCAACATGTATTTAATATTAGTATATTTATTTATAGTGAAAGACAACACAAGCAAGATATGGCAGATAACCAAGATCTAGAGAAGGTAATATCAGAGAACTTTTACTGATTGAAAACGGAGAGCAGTTTTCAGTTTTGTTGACAGTTAATTACATGATTGCTTTGGTTGTGCTGCATGACTGGATCCCAAAACTTGCACAAACTTTCGAACCAATTTTAAATCAGATTCAGATGATATATCAGATGGTGTTTTCCCACACTAATTGTCACTGGCTTCATTTAGTTGCTTTGCATAATATTGGTTGGCTAGGAAAACCAAGTCCTGAATTACTTGATTTTCGGTTGGCTGAAGGCTGTCATTCTGAAGGTGGTTGGCTCCGTAATGTGGTGTTGTTGTTGTTTTGTTTACACTCAATTTTCAAACAGAAGCTTTTGTCGCAGTGAGCTCTCTCAGAAGGGCAAGGTGGGGCTGTAAATTACTACAGTAACTGTATGTAGTTTGTACATGTATGAATGTATCCTACTCAATATTTTGCAAATGGTTTTGTTTAGTGTCATGGCATTTAAAGATTCTTCACTGCACAGTATTTACATATACCCTATATGTGTTGGCATATTTTTTTAATTTACAGTACTATGGAATTCCTCAGCATTTTGCCATATTTTACGCCATGGGTAAGACATGTAATTTTTCATCACTGTAAATCAATTCTCAAGTTTTAATTTTGAATGGATCCCATATAGACACAGCTTTTACAGCACATCAAACATACCGTGTTCGAGTATTGCATGTCATAATGTTTGAACTGCGGATATGAATGTGCACCTCTTACAGGATATAACACAACTCACAAGTTACCAGCTCCCCGATGGCTTATAACTGCAATAATCATTATAACATCAAACTCAAAGTACTGCTTTTTGGACACATTGGAAGTGAAAGAAACATCTCTATTGCCATGAAGTAAATTGAGAAT
The DNA here is from genome assembly GCA_014634185.1 of Astreopora myriophthalma. Taxonomy (NCBI): domain Eukaryota; kingdom Metazoa; phylum Cnidaria; class Anthozoa; order Scleractinia; family Acroporidae; genus Astreopora; species Astreopora myriophthalma. Next base: position 2,995,373 of record BLFK01000134.1, on the reverse strand, counting down.
TGACATAGTACCATTGGGTTGCAGCACTAGCCTTGATCATGGAAGGTGTCTTGTCAGGATGTTACCATGTTTGCCCCAACAACTCTAATTTCCAGTTTGGTAAGAAATGTGTCCAGCTCTTTTAAAGTGAGATTATATCAGAGAATGACAATATTCATTATCTGGAAATTTTCTATTCATTTTGCTCCATTTCTGTTAATACAGTAGATCACAAATATGATATTTTTTACTGAACTGATGCACAGCAAAATGAAATCTGTTTGTTTCATACAATGGAAAGCCTTCAAGCTCATGGGGCCATGTAAAACAGAAACAATATAAATCAACATTACAGCTTTAAGAAGCCCCACTGAAAGGAGGCTACCAGTTGTAGTCTCTTTTTTTGTTTTTATATTGTTAGTATTAATTTATTGTTTTTCTTCTTCACTTATAATTATTTATAAGGGGCATGATATTAGGTTTCTAACTGTGCGCCTCTCCTCTCCTCTCCCGTTACTATCTATCTGTGTTTATTGTAACTAGTCAATAGTATTTTGTGTTTTAGTAAATATAATTATATAAACTAGAAATCTTGTTAATTATTTACCTTGTATTAATATCTATTGTAGTAAGTATAATTGTTAAATAACCAGAAATCTCGTAATTGTATACTTTGTATTAATATTGGGCTGCGGTATAATATAATTATTATATAACTAGAAATCTTGTAATTGCATACTCTGAATTATGCAGTGGAGTGGAGAAGTAAACAAAATAATGAAATGAAATGAAAAACCAGTTGGGTATTCAGAAAGCATGCTGGCCCCAGTTGATCGAAGGGTCAATACAGTGTAGCTCTTTCCACTGGATAAATCACTATCCACTGGACAAGTCAATTGGCTTTGCTAGGGCTTATCCGCTGGATAGCGATTTGCCTTGAACAACCGAGGCCAGTAGTATATTTTGTAATAACTAATGAATTGCATGTATTTCCTTGGCAGACACTTCATTCATGTACATCATCACCTGTCTGGGTATAGTTAAGCTTTATCAGTCTCGTCATCCTGACATTGCTGCCAATGCTCACACGGTTTATGCTGGATTTGCTTTGATCATCCTTATAGCTGTCATGGGAGTGGTCAGTACTGCAAGACTTCATGAATTTCGTTGATTTGTATCCATGACAATTCTTCAGGTTTTGGCTGATATTAGAATGAATTCTTTTAGTTGAGCTCAAATGCTACCAAGTTACAAAAAGAAGCCTGCAGCAAGAGGTGTTACCTACGATAATAAAGGGGCTCAGAGCAAAAACATTCTAAGTGACTTTTTTGTTGTTTTTTTGCCTTCTTTTTATCCCTAACCCTAACCTGCTCTAATTTTTGGCATACCGCATGGGGACTTCACCTGTAATTTTAATGCAGTCGCTGTAGTGTAAATTGGCTCCGACTTTGCAAAACGATGTAAAAACCACGTAAAAGTCAGTTAGGACATTTTTGTCCAGAGCCCTTCAATTATAATGCACCGGCATGCAAAATGTGCTTGCAAAAATACATTTTCTATCGTGGAGTTGAGGGTTGACAAAGCACCTTTGAATAGACACTTACTTCAGTCAAGTTATTGTCATTGTACTGTTATTTCAGGTTTACGGCACGTTTGCCTTCTGGACGATCTTTGCCATTATTCACGTCTTTGGCTGCTTGTACCTCAGTTCTCAAATATACTATATGGGAAGGGTCAAGTTTGGTAAGTGAAAATTAATGATTTTGATTCAGAGGGGCAAAAAAATAATTATAATAAACAATAATCCAGCGACAAGCTTTGTGTGGCTCTCTTTGTTGTGGCTGTTTTTTCAAGATCTCAATAAAATAAGCAAAAGCATCAAGAACAAGAAGATCAAGAAGAACAATAACAGTTATTAATACAAAAACAAAGGACAAATGGCAGTGGAACCACTGAAGAATGGCTGTCAAGTTTGAAATGAATGATCACACAATCCTTTGACCATTTCTGTTACATGTACATGTACATCTATAGTTCTTTAAGAGGAATATACTGTAATCTATGGAAATGACTCTTTACAGTATCATTTTCTTGCCATCACCAGATGCTGGCATGTTTTCAAGAGTGTTTGTCTTGTTGAGATATGACTGCTGTTCACGTCCAACATACAAGGTGAATTAAATTGCCAACTCACGTTTTTTAATCCATATTTCTCTGGATGACTGACATGTAACTTCCTTTTCAAGTGGCTCAATCACACAATCTTCCTCCCTTTTTTTTTGCAGGATCGCATGTTTCTGTTGGTGATTGCCAATATGGTGAATTGGTTCTTGTAAGCTGTTGTTGTTACTTGTCCCAAAGCAAGACATTATTAATGAACATTTTGTTTTCACAAAATTGGGTTCCTGCCAAGTTCCTTCTGGTCTTGAAGAGCTTGCAGCAATCTGCTCTGGATGATATACTGTATTTTTTTATATTTTCATCCGCAGTGCTATATACGGCGTTGCAACAATACCCAGTGATTTTGCAACGTATCTACTGGCCATTTTAATTGTCAATGGTATACTCTACTTGGCATTTTATGTGATAATGAAGGTATACAAACAAGAACTGCAGTGATTTGCACTAACTTTAATCATAATCCATCAAATATTTTCGCTTGCACGCGATTGGTCTAAATGCGTCACGTGACCGAATATACCCCAGCTAAAACTGGGGAATATCCGAGAATATTCCCCGAGTGATATTCCCCACGTGAAGATATTTGAAGGATAATAAACACACTAGCCTCCATTTGGCTTTAAAAATATGCTCGGATATTTGCCCTTGGACATTCTCTGTTCCTCGAAGCTCACAGTTTTCCTCGAGCTTCGCTCTCAGAAAACCATTCGCTTCTCGGAAACAGATAATGTCCGCGGGCAAATATCCGAGCATATTTTTGTGCCAAATGGAGGCTATTGTTTATTTAGATGCACACACACTTCATTTTTCCTGATGTCCCACCAAGCTACAAAGTTAACAGGGGCATATGCATCTTGTAGATCGATAGGCCTGAGCTGACATTTTTTTCCACCCACTTTACCTTGATAATATGTCTTTTACAAGTGTTGAAACAATCTCTTTTTAGGGTGCATTTTTTGGGGACTATTCTGACTCGTCCTATTCCAGTTTGGGATTAACAGAACAACAGGAATAAGGTTTTCCAAGAGAATGTGTATTCCGAAAATGAGTGAATAGTATTCCATTCATTCCAAAAATGGAATAAGTCCCCCCAAAAACGTGTAAACCAACCATCTGTCTATTCTTACTCCAGAATAGTTTAACCCTTTAATGCTCAAGAGTGCCACTTATAGATTTTACTCTGTCTAACACCAGACGATTTTACTCGTCACTGGGGGGCCCCACGGCCAGGAAAGGGTTAATACCCCTCTCCGTCTGCTCAAAAACTATGTCTCCATTAATACCCCTCTCCGTCTTCTCAAAAACCCCATTAATAAGATTGTCCCCATTAATAAGATGATCTTGAGGGACCAGGCCTCTCTATAACAAATTAAAATTCTGGTTATGCCCCTGATGACATCCTTCAGTTGAACATACTCTGTGTTCTTTTCCCTTCAGGTTAGAAATGGAGAGCGGATTCTTCCTTTCACTCTGCTTGTTCTTGTCTGGACTCTAATTTGCTGGATAGCTGCATTGATTTTCTTCTTAAGCAATCTAACATCATGGCAGGTAACTTAAAATTGTCAATATTGGTCTCCAACATTCAACTTCATTGTCACTGTGTTGGCCAAGTTGTTCGAAGCAAGGTTAGTGCTAACATGGGATAAATACCATGACAACCGTACGTATTTAATAGGACTTAAACCAAAGTTACTGCTAACCCTGCTTCGAAGAACTGGGCCCAGTAAATTAAGGCACTGAGTCCACAGGAATCGTTGAGTGGTTTTGATACATGTAAGTTTTACCCTTGCTATTGAGGAAACACATTTGCATAGCCACTGGTTAGTCAAAAGTGACTTCCTTGACTTTTCACCGTGTCTTACCGTAAGTACAATAAATTTAGTCTACATTTTCAATGTCTTGTCACAAAATTCCTTGACCTTATTCTGTGACTGTGCCAACCCTGGTCAAGTTGTTCACTGGTGATTCTTGTGACTCATTCAGAACGGTTCCTCTAATTTTGACTTGCAGAAAAGTGCGGCTCGTTCACGGGAAGGAAACAAAGATTGTGTCCTTCTCGGATTCTATGATGACCACGACATTTGGCACTTCCTGTCTGCATGTGCTTTATTCTTTTCATTTTTGGTGAGTTTTCCAGGTGAAGTGAAATAATTCTGTTTCAGGAATAGGGAGTACCGAACAGTGCATTCAAGAGGTGTAAAGGTGGAAGCATTCAAGTGGGATGCCATGTAGCTGGCTTACTGAATTGCTAATCAATACATACAAAAACTGCTACTCAACTGGCAATTAAATTTCAATGCAATGATGATATAATGTAATAACAAAATTGTGTAAACCATTTGAGTATTAGCCATAACTAACAACTACTGAATTCAAAGGGATCTCAAGCAACCCAAGAGTTTTGTGTATTTTGTTTTGTTGCTTTTCAGGGCTTGTTAACTCTGGATGATGACCTTCTCAGAACTCCAAGACAGAACATCCCTGTATTTTGATGTTATAAATAAAAGGAACAAAACATTTAACATCAAGCAAATGAAACGAAACAATGGAATGAACATCATAACAATGAATTATTTTTGGCTCTAATTAGTAATAGAATTTACAAAAATATAGTGTCATGTGAATCAGAAGACAGACCACTAGATGAGTGTTACGAGGATTTTCTCGGTAAAAACAATTCAACTTGCAATGTTAATGGCATAGACAAGCAATTATTGGAGTTGCAATGATGCTGTTGTCCAGGGCCGGGTTGTTTGAAGCAGGGACAGTGCCAACCCTGGGTTGTGTCTGATTAAAAACTATAGGTTGTCATGGTATGTAAGACAGATTTGCACTAACCTTGCTTTGAACAACTCGGCCCAGGTGACTAATAGTATGTCCAAAATCTAAAAATAATAATTGTAACTCACAGTATTTAAAGCAGTGTTGGCGTTAAATTAACATAGTAGAGTGCAAATATAAATTAATAATTCCATGTTTACATGAATAGAGTCCAATTGAACTCCACTATGTAGTTTATGTCAATTTTAGTGCTACCACTGCTTTAAACATTTCTGACAATAATTATTATTCAAGGCCTCGCAGCAAAAAGATCCTAAGTGCCTTTTTTAGTGCATTTGGTCATTTTTACTTTGCAAAACTGAGGTCTAGTTTTACACTGTAAACAGCAATGAAGTTATGAGATAACCTTTCTGCCCTTTTTTTGGGGGGGGGAGAGGAGGAAAATATGAAAATACGGGGGGGG